>CAUYSK010039174.1:0-85691 GCA_963575035.1 Avahi laniger | reverse complement strand
TGTCACCTTCAAACCCAACACATATGCAGCTCTGCATAGGCCCCTGGTATGTGCAGCTCTGTGTAGCGATGTGTTCATCTGTCTCCTTGGCACGACTGGACTCTGTGTGTATATGTGTGTGTGTGCACATGCATGTGTGTGCACATGTATGTGTGTGTGTGTATGTGAGAGAGAGACACATCTCTACTCACCTACCCTCTGTGCGGTCCCCAGAGTACTCCCCGCTAAAGCTTGTTGAGCAAGTACCAATGACTTTTTGCGTTCCGTCCTCGGAGCCACATCCTTCGTGTCAAGCCTGGGCTCCAACACAGGCTCTGCCCCTTCCCAGCTGTGTTCCCTTGACAATAAAATGTAGATAATCATGGCATCGGCCTCAAGGGTTCTTGTGGTGATCAAGTCAAATGATGGATACATGCAAAGCATTCAGTAAGCGCCTGGCACACAGAAAGTGCTAAAAAGTAGTAGCTGTTATTATTCTTGGTGGTATTCTAAAGCTCCCAGAGCCACTGTGCCAAGGCACTGGCTGGGATTCAGGAGGCCTCAGGGCACGGTGAAAAAAATCTCCCATTTGAAGGCCAGGTCCTGGGAGTGAGTCCTGCCCTAGCTATGCGACCTCATGTTGGTGCCCAGGAGGAACCAAGTCTTCTGTGGAGTGGCCGGCAGTCCTGACGCTCTTGGAGCATTCCCAGAACAGTGCCCTACCTCCCCACTGCTTTCTCCCCACAGTGCCCAGATCCTCCATCAGCCCCTGCTTTGGAGCCATGGACGCTGGGCCCAGGGAGCCCCTCGGCTTCCTCCACGCACCCACCCGCAGCGTGGCAGCAGGTAGCTGCAGGATTGACAGCTACCTTTCCCCAACTTGGCCTCTACCCTTGGAGGTAGGGCCTGAGCCCAGTGCTGCTCCATGGGGGGCTCTCGGCTCCCTCCCACCTCACTGCTAAGTGTTTCCTTAAAACCCACAGACGCTGAGGAGCTGCCGAGTCCTCAGGGAAAGGCTGTGACAGGTGGTACCTAGTCGGGCACCAAGCCTGGTACCTATCCATAGGTGCTTTTGGAATCTTGGATCGAAATCCCAGCATGGCCCTTCCAAGTCACAAAACCCTGCACAAGTCACTCAACCTCTCAGAGCCTCTGTTTCCCGACTGTCAAATTGGGAAAATAATAGTGCTCGTCCCCCTGGGTTGGTGACTGAGAATTACATGATGTTTGCCCTTAGCCCAGTGTCTGGCCTGGTTATAAATGTTTTCTTAAAAAAGCCATGCGAGCGAGGTGTGGTGGCTGATGCCTGTAATCCCAGCTACATGGGAGGCTGAGGCAGGAGGATCACTTGAGACCAGGAGTTCAGAAACAGCCTTGGCAACATAGGGAGACCCCATCTCTAAAAAAACAAACAAATAAACAACAACAAAAACCCCATGCAATTAGCCCAAAGCTACCATTCAAGTTAGGGAAGCAAAGAGTGCCCAAGATGGGCTGTCTTTACAGATTGGCTTGGGGACCCAGGAAGGTAGGAGACATGAAACAGACCAGAGAAGATGCTAGCTGGGCCTGCAGGAGCGCGAGGACTGCAGATATGGCACGTGGGTCTCAAAGGACCCAGGCAGGGGAGGAGGTGTGTGCACTCAGGTGGAGGAGAAGGGGCCTGGCTGTGGGCTTCCCTGGGAGGGGGAATCCCTGAGGCTCGCCCAGCTGCAGTGCAGAGCTCAGGACACTGGGGAAGCTCAGAGGCAGCTTCTTATCTGACCACGCGGTCAGGGGCCCAGCTGTCCACAGCAAGTTCGGGAACTGCTTGCCAGAGACCAGACTCACATTGGATGCGTGCTGGCTCGAGCAGCAATCCAGTTCAACTCCAGGGGAGGGTCGGGGAGGAAACGTGGCTGAGATGGTTCAGGGACCTCTGGGCTGCCGTGCTGGGAGCGAAGTGTTTGCTGTGGTCACTGCAGTGACTGGAACCACTGACCTCCACGGGCAGCCTCCTGTTTGTGCTCCCACTTTGGGGGAGCTGCTCTTTTCCTCTTTCTTGTGATTTTTGGGGGAGAAGACCCTGGCCACCTCGACTTGACCCTGAAGGTCAAGAAGGAACAAGGGCAGATTCAGCACCAGGGAGAGGAAAGAAAGCCTTGGTTCTCAGGGGCCACACGAAGGTCTTAGGGTGAAACCCGTGGAAGCCCCGACTCAGAAAGCCCGCCCAGCCCCTGCACAACTCTCTCTGGGGCCCCAGACTGTGGAGGCGATAACGGTTGGTTAAGGCAGCAGGGGTGTCTCATCCCAGACCTTGGCCAATTTGCTTCCACCACAGGCACGATTCAGAGTGAAAGAAAGTGTGCTGGAGACACAGGAGGCGGAGGAGAGGTCCAGGGAGAAGGGTAGGTGATGGCCTTCCCACCCTTTGGGTCACTGCTGAGTGCCACCTCCTCAGAGAAGCCTTCCTGCCCCAGATTCTTCCATCGCCAAGGGCTGTTTCTTCCATGGCATTTCCTACCATCTGTCATTCCACATTTATTGGCTCCTTTGTCCTCTAGAACAGAAGCAGCTCCTTAAGGCAGGGCCTGGTGTACCTGGGCTCTGTTGTATCCCTGACGGATCACTAGAGGGCGCAGAGGACAAACGGCTTCAGAGAAAGGCCTGGACATTGACATTCTGGGGACAGGAGATGCAGGGACAGAGTTCTGTCCTGCAAAGTTGAACCTCGCAGCAGAGTGTGGTGAGTGTGGAGGCCCAGAGACAAGCTCGGAGGCCGCTGCCATGGGTCAGCTGTGCCTCTGAACTGGCAGGGGCCTTGGCCTACCAGAGGGGAGACGGGAGCATCTTTTAGCCCATAGCTTCAACGTGGAGAGGCCGCGGACAGGGGAGGGGGTGCTGCTGGAAGCCAAGCACGTTTCCTTTCCATTCATTAACTGGGTAGTGCCATTACCGGAGGGGACCGGAGCTGGGTGGAGTGAGACTGGAGCAGTCGGAACATGTGCTTGAAGCTACTGCAATTCTAAAAACAATCATAGAGACAGATTCTCACCATGGAGGTTCACCCTGCAACACTTGGGCTGTGACTTGCTTTCAAATTCCGAGGCTTCCCTCATCCTGATCACCCAAAGCAGAGGCATCAAGGAGAGGAACGAGTGGCCAGTGCTCTTGTTGCCGTTGGGGGCCCGTTAGTCTCCTCTCAGGGACTTTGTGTTGGTTGCCAGCAGAGCACACATCTCCCTGCCACCAGGAGGCCACAACAAGTCCCCGGTTGTTAGTGTTAGGTTCCTACCAGCACCTCCAAGAAAGCCTGTCACGCTGGGGGCTTGTGCCCCCATCTGCTGCTGCTGGTGCCAAAAATGATGATCTGGGAAAAGGGGCCAAAATGGGAGTGAGGTCAGAGATGGGGACAGCCAGGAATGCTGCCCACAGAGCCATGGAACAACTTAAGAGAAGCACCCACAGCCCTCAGGCTGGCCCCTTTCTGGAATCTGTGATGCAAATGCCCTGCATGAGCTGCAGTCTTCTCTGAGCGTGGAATCGTGTAGACTCACATAGCCCTGCCTGGCCTGCTGGGGTCCCGTCCTCACAACCCTTGTAATAACTTGAAATGACTGAAGCTTTGGTTCGTTCCAAGCGAAATGCCAAGGAGCTGGGTCTTACACAAATTCCTCTTGTCCTTCACTGGCCACTTGCACTTCAAACTTGGGTTGTCTACTCTCTGCTTGGACAGAGAGTGGACACTGGCTCTAGACCATTCACCCCCCTTCCTTTCTCTCCCTCCCATCCCATTAAAAATGCAGCCTTCTGTGTTGAGTACAGGCCTGTCAATCAAAGGGCAACTCTCTCAGACAAAAAAAATCATCACCGTGGGTGGCTTCAGGACTGTGAGGCTGCCAGAGCTGCCTGAGTCACGCGGGACGGTGGACTTCCCCTCGGGTGAGGGGCAGGCTGCTGCCTGGGCTCCTGTTCTGGAACATTGGGTGGGCTGCCTTCATGCTGGGCTTGAACACATCATCTTTTCACTGATTCCTCACCACCATCCTGAGAGGTACGAGCTGTTATCATCCCCACTACACAGATCAGCCAACAGAGGCTCCAGAAAGTCACGTGACTTTCCCAGTGCCACCCTCCTTACCAGGGATAGAGTGAGGATTTGACTCTGTACCCCTTTTCTTTTCCAAGCATTAAGCCGCAGAGCCCCTACAGGAAGCTCTCCACCAATGGCAGCAGCTACTAATGCTACAGGGCACACAATCTAATAAGGGGACAAAATATTTGAAACCAGTACTGACCTGGAGAATCTCATTGTCAGAAGGCCACCTGCAGGGGCTGGTACAGGTCCTGAATCTCCCTGTGACTCCCTGAGGAGCCAGCACCTGTAGCCTGCTGCCACCTCCAGGGTGGGGCAGATTTCCACTCTCGGGCTCAGGTGGCCCCTCCTTGCTCCTGCCCAGCCAGGACTGCCGGCTGGCATCTCCTTCACCCATCTCACCCCCCCTCCTTCATGCCCATGTCATTCACACTCCTCCTCCCTCCCCTCCGGCCTCCTTGCTTGACACACCTGTGTTTCTGGACCCTGTCTCCATTCTGGTTCTCTACCAGCCAAGTCTAGATCTCTGGCACCAGCTGCTGCCGCCAAGGGGCATCTCACAGACTGGAAGTGCCAAGTGCAGGCATCTTTGCTCCAGGACCGTGTCTGCGAGGCCGTCTGCTGAGCTCTGCTCCCAGAGGTTTTGATTCTGTGAACTACCTCAGGCCCCAGGAACCTGCATCTAGACAGTCTCCCCAGGGGACTCTGATGCTGGCGGTCTGGGCACTGCCCTTCGAGGAGCTCTGAATGACACCAATGCAGAACAAACGCAAGCTTTTCAAATGAAAAAAGAGGTGGAAAAAGCCACTTAGAGATGTGGGGTGTGGGTGGGTGCTGGGAACAATTGTATATGGCGCTCCGACTGGGAGCTGGTTAATTTAGATATTGCATCACCTTTGGGCCTCAAAACAGACTTGCAAGATAAACCTCATTAGCTCTTTTCATTAAAGAGGGAAACGGAGGCAAGCAACATACCCAAATTTTTGTGGACTGTCAGTAAAATTCCAGAATTTGAGGCTATGTCTGCCTGATTCCAGAAGCTTTCACAACCTACCGTGCTCTGCTGATGACTGGGCAGGTACCAGCTGCCAGCTGTCTTCACACAGGGCCAGGCACGGAGTCGGTGTTCAGAGCATACCTATTAGATGAACAAAGGATGAACGAATGAATAAATGAGGGAACAAACCTGTTTTAAGATCATGGAAACTAGCCCAAGAGGTTCCCTCTATGACCTCATGCCCAAACTTCCCCTCTCATAGTTGCTTTAATCTGAAAGTTGACCCCGCTAAATGTGTCCAGTTGATAAGGCCGTGCAGCTCACCTGCACCTGTTATCAGCAACCTGAGTCCAAACAGGAAGCGGGGCTGAGATAAGGCCAAGGAAGGCAATGCCTGGAATCTTTACCAGGCTGGCATTAGCCATTTAATTTGATGTCACAAATATCTATTGAATACCTCCTAAGTGCCATGCTCTGTGCTAGGCTCTGAGGAGAAGGCAGGAAAACAGACAGTCTCTGCCCTTGCATGGCTTATAATCTACTGAGGAAGGAAGGCAGATGTCAAATGGGATGAGTGATATGAAAAAGGAAGCCAGGTAGTCACAGTAAACCTCTCTGGGGACATGCCCTGTAGGCTGGGACCTGAGAGAGAAGGTGTTGTAATGCTAGGGGAGCTGCCTACCTCCCTTCATGTTATAACCACTCCAGAGCAAAAAGGAGCTTGTTTCCATTTTTCCTGCTCCTGGTCAAATGGCTTTCCACAAGCCCTTGTCCATGGCTGGAGTTTAGCTTTCTCTCTGATCCTGCTCTCCTGCTCCATCAGGGCTTTCCTCCAGGGGCAACGGCCCAGTACTGCGCTATCCACTCAGGGCTCCTGCCCGCCTCCCCCTCACCCCTTTAGCCAGTGTCTGTTGAAGCCTTCTCGTATGGCTGGGCAGTTGACTGCTAAACTTTCAAGGATTTTGTGAGCTGGTGAAACAATGCCACGTAAAAATTAAGTTACACGTGCGATTAAATAAATCACACTATATTATATTAAAGTCAAAGGTAACAAATACTCAAAACTCATTGCTTTCTAGCTACTTTACTCATTATTATTTATGCTTTGGAGGCTATTTATATCTATTGTGTATGTTGAAAATACTGTGTGACAGTGGGACTGCGCCTCTCTCCCCAACTCTGTGTTCAGTGGCACAACCTTGGTAGCTTAAAATGGCTATGATGGGAGTATTTACACCACAGGAATCAGTGTAAGTTGTTTTGTTTGGTTTATTGTCTCAATTTATTAATAATAAAGTGATAGAGAAAATCTAATAACATAGTTAAACTGAAAAGTATGTCATGTATAGCAGTTGCATTGTGAATAGCACAAAAAAATTGAGAAAATATCCTTCCAGTAATAGAAAACAATTATCTGATTCAGCGAAGAAGTCACTCTCATCATTGACAAATGAGTGAAATTCCAATATCCATCTTCACTATTTCACTTTCATCTCATGAAAATACCAACCAGCCAACATTCCTTAGTCGTACATTCATTAGAATCACATTCGTTTGTCAATGATATGAAGGACTTTGCTGATTAAAATAGTAGTCAAGCATTTATTCATAGTCTGATTTTGTGACACTATAGAGCTGCAAATTATAAAAAAAAGATAGTAAAGTTTGTGAGAAGTAGGAAGTCACACTGAAGTTATGACTTCATATAGATGCACAGAATTTACAATTAAAATTGTTGGATATTTTATTGTTTGTAAATTGTGTGCCGCAATCCTCTATATCAGTTCAATTTAGAATAAACTTCTGTTGCTGTGCACACAGACATTCCCCAGAGAGCAGTGCTGCCTTTGGCCCTCCTGCCCTGTTTGCCCTCCCACCGCCTGGAGGGTTTGGAGAATTCCACCCACTGCTCTTGCCTGAAGATCTCCTTCTCTGCCCAGGCGGTTCTCAATTCCTTTCCAATATTGCCCATCATGGATTCACAAAACAAGTTTTCATTTTAAAGGTGAGTCTTCCTTCCCTGCCACTCACAACTTTTAGAAAGAAAAGATATATAAATAATGGGGAAGCCCCATTGTCCCCAGCAAACCCGAAATATCCTGGATGCAGGCCTTTCATGGCCAGCCTTTGTCCCAGCCCCGGGGAACACTGGCATGGAATTCTGGAGTGATGACACAATGACCCAGACGCTATGCTGGGCCCCTGCGTCTGCCATCGTTTTGCAGACTTTTCATCAGGAGGGGAAGGCATCCCTCCCCTGTCATGTTTGTTGCAAGGCCCAGCTAACTTCTTTCAGAGGTCTCTAGAACTTTCTATAAAAGACAGGGTTCGAGGAGTCCAGCCCGGATGATGCCATCACAGAGCTGAATCTGAGATGGGCGGCCTGCTACCTACCATTTTTATCATCCTGGGTACCACAGCCTTCTCCCATTGTGAGGTTAGATGACATAATTAGGTCTCACTGGAAATCACCAGAAGTGCCTGGGTCCTGTGTGGTTCAGGAGTCCATAGCAGTCCAAGGCGAGGCATTTAGCTTTTAGTTCAGTGACTCCGGGGAGCAGGAGGCTGATATGAGTTACGATAGTCACTAGGCACCTGACACTGTGCTCAGACACTTAATGTGTCCCCACCTGATTTTTACTGAAACCCCACGGAGTGGATCCTATGACTGTCCTGGTAAACAGATGAAGACAACAGGGCTCAGAGAGCTACACAACGTGCTGGGATCCCACAGCTGCACAGTGGAGACCCCGGATACAAAACTGCTCTCCCCTGGCCCTGCTGACTTGCTGTCCAGCTGGCCACGCCCTCTGGCCTGTAACCTCTCCCACCGTGGCCACAGGGCTCATCTGTGGGTACTGGGCACAGATGACTTGAAAGGAATAGCTCTGTCAGGTATCAGAAAACATGATCAAAATGTGAACAAATGAAAGCAGGTTAATCATTTTCTCTGACTTAGGTTTTCCGTCTGTGAAACAGGTTATTAAGAAGCCTAAATGAGAAAATCTGCACAAAGTGCCCGGCCCACAGTCAGAGCTCTGCAGGGTCAATCGTAATTAATCACACATGAGATGACACTTATAAACCCCACAGAAGAGAGCCTGGCACATACAATGTGTTCAATAAATAATATTGCTTGTTATTACTAATATTTTCTGTCCTTGATTAGAGCTACACTGAGCCTCCTGCATCTAAAATACTCATTTGCTGTGGAAATTCCACCAGCTTCCCTGCTTTTCCAGGACGGGGTAGGCAACATATCAGGCATCTACGGACCAGTTTAGGATCCTAGCTATAATCTTTAATATTATTTCTGGGGGAGAGAAAATGTGTTCTGAGTTCCAAATAATTGACTTATACATTGTTTGAAAACAAAGCCCATTTGTAGCTATGGAAAACCCATGATTTTCAAACACTTTGTGAGGGTGCGTGTGGGGGCACAGAAACCTTTGTTCTAATAACACCTTGCATATTAACCTAAGATATGAAACAGATTTTGCAATGAATGGGTACAGTTGAGGTCAAGGGAGTAGAGGTGACGAGAGCCTGTCCCCCCACACCAGCGTTCTGCCAAACATGGTATAGGACCCCCAGCTCATAGTACTATCAGGTTGGACTTCTGAAGACTGGCTGGATTATTTGGTTTATTGGGAATGGCAGTGTGTCTACCACATGGGGATATTTAGGACACATGAGATGCCTTTGATTGGAAGCACTATCTTATTTTGAATATGCCTCTGTTATGCAGAAGCAATCATTTCATCATGATGGCAGGTTAATGGGGTATCCGCTGAACCCAGAGATATTGCCGATATTGCTTTCCATGGATCAAACAAGACAGATCAAAGTCAAGATTTTCAAAATTCTCTTGTAAAAAGAAATTTCTCCAGGCAAAACTTTGAGGTTTTCACAGTCCTGAAAACTAGCCTTGACTTTTTTCTGGCAAAAACAACACAAAAACCCTTTTATTTGTGCCAAGCAGGAATATATTTCTTCTCGGAAATTATTTTATAGATTACATGTCATTTTCTACTTTCTTTTTCATTCTTGTAGTAATTATTTTCCTTTAAGAAAATGTCGGCACAGCATATAGCAGGCATGTTTCGGCAGATAAGCAGAGCGAGCCAACCCAGGGGGGAGCTGTGTTGTTTCTGTAACCCTTCTAAATCCCAGGACCCACATGGGTAAATCTCAGGGAAGCATTGCATTCAAGAATCCATAGTCTTTTGGCCAAGAAAGTAATTAAAAAGGAATTCCAAACCTTACCTGGGCTTCTCAAAAACTGTGACAGGCATCCAAATACAGAGTCTACAGCAGCAACTTCTTCTTTTCTCACCAGCACCCTGTGCCCACCCTGCCAGCTTTCTGGAGCATCTCTGTCTCCACACGTTTCCCAAAACTTTCTTCACAACAGCCCTGCACTGAGGTGGCAATAATAGGATTATCTTGGGTGGGCAAAGGAAAGATGGTGGGGAGGAAAGTTTGAATTGTCCCTCTTCATCTTAATAACTTTGGTATGAGGTTTGCTGTGTGTTCTAAATTATATCCTTATTATTGCCTGCTTTTGTGCATAGTACAAACAGATTATACAACCTGGTGTACTATAGCAGCCTGAAACAGAGAGTTTAGTGGAGCAATATTTACTTCTGTTACTTTACAAGTTTCTAGGAGCCCAACTAGCAAAGAAAATTTGATCCCGGTAACAATAAGGGAATTATTATGGCCACTCTTTTTCATAGAATAAATGAGAGACTCTATGTATCTTTCTATTTGCAAATAGTTAATCCACTATAATTAAGGCTAAATAAAGTAGAGACAGTTATTATGGTGAAAATGCAGTGAGAGTCTTCTGGTTTCCAGTTCAACATGTAAGGAGCTTAGAATAAACCACTCTATCCTAACAATGAGTGAAAAGATGAACAACCTGAAAAATCAACAACTTTCCTCAGATCTGTCAGAGAAGCAAGGGCACAGGGCAAACAGCTATCCACAAAATCGAATAGACAGACAGGTGGATATAGAGAACCACAACTTACAGAACAGAAACTCACAAGTAGAAGCCTCTGTGGGAACAAGTACCAGGATAGGAAAACCTAAACTAACTGGAAGTGTTGAGAGAAAAAACCCACCAACCTAGAATTCTACACCCTGCAAAACTATCCTTCAGAATGGAAGGAGAAATAAAGACTTTCTCAGACAAACAAAAATTGAGAGAATTTACTGCCAGTAGACTTGCCTGGCAAGAAATGTTAAAAAACATTCTTCAGAGAAAAGGAAAATATGTCAGAAACACAGATCTATATAAGGAAAGGAAGCGCATCAGAAAAAAATTAAGTGAAGGTAAAATGAAAACTTCTATTTTTATTATTCTTAATTGATTTAATAGATAAGTTTGTTCAAAATAATATCAATAATATATTTAATAATATGTGCTTATATATATATAACATATATTCTTATGTATGCTTATGTATAAATAAAATGGATGACAGCAATGATATAAGAGATGGAAAGAAATTAGGAATATTTTGCTATTATAAGGAACTTGCACTAACCCATAAAGTAGTATAGCCTTAGTGGGGCAGGATTAGTTGCAAATGGATAGTGGAAACTCTAGGGCAACCACACACACACACACACACACACACACACACACACACACGAAGTATAATGCTAAGAAAAGAAATAAAATGGGGTTATATAAAATGCTGAATTAAAACCACAAAAGACAGAAATAGTGTGGAAGATAAAAATAGGAACAAAGAACAGGGCACCAAATAGAAAACAGCCACAAATACAGTAGATGATAATTCAACTGTATCAATAAACACTTTAAATGCCAGTGTTCTAAATACAGCAATTAAAAGGCAGAGATTGTCATAGTGGATCAAAAAACAAAATTCAGCTATACACTGTCTATAAGAAACCCAATTTAACTATAAAGACACATACAGATTAAAAGTAAGAGGACAGAGAAAGATATACCATGCTAACAGTAAATAAAGTAAGAATAACTTACTAATTTTAGGCAGAGCCAACTTCAGAACAAGAAAGGTCATCAGAGATAAAGAGGAGCATTACATAGTGATAAAGGGTCAATACTCCAAGAAGATCTAACAGTCTTTAATGTGTATGTACCTAATAAAAACAGAGCATCAAACTACATGAGGCAAAAACTGATAGAACTACAAGAAAAAATAGATAAATCCACCATTGTTGGAGACTTCAACACTTCTCTATCAGAAATGGACAGACTCAGCAGGCTGCAAATCAGTAAGGACATGACTGAACACCCCACTACCATCAATCAACTGGCTATAAAGGACATCTATAGATTACTTTATCCAAAAACATCAAATTAAAAATTTTCTCAAGCTTACATGGGATAGTCAGCAAGATAGACTGCATTCTGGGACATAAAACACACCTTGACAGATTTAAAGGCATAAAACTTTGATTTCTCTATCTGGAAATTGATGAAGGCGATCTCCAAGGTCCTTCCTACTCAAATATCCTATGGTCTTATCCATCTTTCCATTCCCCTTGATGAGCATCACTGCAGTTGACATATAGCAGGTGCTTAATAAATATCTCAAGTAGGTGTGTGTGGAGTAGTTTGCTACTATGCTCAATAAAGACAACATAGTTGGACGTACTCCACTTTTGTTGGTGCATGGTGGTTAGGGGAAGCATCTGCCCCATCAAAGGGAATAGTCACTGCTGTTGTCTTGCAGGCACTTGGGCTTCGTTTACCAGAAACTAATTAAAATA
This sequence comes from Avahi laniger, assembly GCA_963575035.1. Lineage (NCBI taxonomy): Eukaryota > Metazoa > Chordata > Mammalia > Primates > Indriidae > Avahi > Avahi laniger. The sequence goes on along the minus strand of CAUYSK010039174.1, from coordinate 73,869 downwards.
TTTAAAAAATACCATGGTAGCTGAACAAAATATTCCTGTGACCTATATTCAGCCTAACAAACAAATCAGTCCAGCAAAAAGCATGATTCAACCTCTGCATCAGATATTGAACATACAGTTTGAATTTGGAAATGAGTATGCTATGTAAACACAGCCCACACCATCCTGTTTTTCACAGATGCTTATGTGCAAAGGTACACACAAGAACTTTTACCTGAGATGGACCAAATCAACAGTCATGAGATGATCAATGATAATTTCCTGTGAGGCACATCGAAATCTGGCAGAAATGATCCATGTAACGGCTATTCTAAGATCCCAGGAGAAAATTCCAGTGCGAAGGCACACAGTTAAATAGAACACATGCCAAGGGGCAAATCACAGCAATTTAGAGAGTCTACACAGGAAATTGGGAAGCAAGACCAGGGAGAATAACAGGATGGCCAGGTGATAGCAAATGTGCAAGGGGACTTGTAAAAGATATTAGTACTTATTATAAGTTAGACATATGGATAACGAGGTAAGTATAGGGTCAATTCTTTAAAGGAGTGTAAGGGGTTTTCTTTTAAGTCTTGTAAACTTAAGAGAAGTCAAAACATAAGCAGGATTCAATGGGCTCTTTCAATCTGAAGACCAATGTCTTTTTCCAACTCCGGGAGATTTAATATATTATTTCTTTGATTATTTTATCCTCTCTGGTTTCTCCTTTGTGGGTCTCTTATCAGAAAGAATGAATCTCCTTTGTGGACCTTAGGATCTATCCTCCGAGACTCTTTCCTTTCTCATATTTTCTGTCTCTTTGTCTTTTGAACTATGTTCCAGAAAAAGAAGTCCTTCAGTTTAATGCTCCAGCTTACTAGTTCAATCTTAAAATTAAAAGATCAATTAAATCTTTCAATCCCGGTCATTGTAGTTTAACTCCCAAGAGCCCAACTGCTTTATCGTAACAGTGTGTTCTTGTTTTAGAGATGTAATATCTTCCCTTAATCCTCTGAAGATTATACATTTTTAAGTCTTACTCTGTTTGTTATATTAGCAGAATTTACTTAGGTCTTAGCCTTTTGTTGTTGTTTTCGAGCTTGTGGTTTCTCTTTAATAGTTTGGTTTTCTTCAAATGTTATGGGTTCCATGGTAGCACGTTAAGTTTTGTATCTGTGATCCGTTGGGCTCCTGTCTCTCTGTGCTGTTTCTGTGAACTGCACCATGCCAGTGGTAATGGAGGTGAGGTCAACTGAAGAACAAATTGTAGTGATGGACATGTGTTGCCAGTAGCGTTTCATCTCAATTTGGAAGTATTCTGTCCTCCTTTTCTAGCTTCAACATTTATCGAAGTTACAGCTATACATTTGTTTAAAGACTCAAATAAGACTAGAAGGGTTGTTATAAAAGGACCAGCATCCACTGTCCCAACCTTCACCTTCTTGCTCAGTGAGGCAGTTATTTTGGTATTTATCGCTTTGTCTATAAATAACTTGGTTATATTGGTACTTCTTTACTTTTCCCCCAATTTCAGGCATTACAGTACAAAATTTTACAGTATAAAATTCACAGTGTAATATATGAAGGCTTCATCTCTCTTTCAACCCATGCTACCTATATCTCCATCATTTACACACAACCCACATACACACAACAAACACACTCACACCCTCTCTGTTCTTCCCTCTTTAAATAATTTTAAATTTATTAAATTTTAACAAGCTAAATATTTGGTGCTGTCACTACTAGGACCATGTAAATGCAATTCACATCTGAGCCACATACAGTAGTGCACTATGATTACTGTCATATTTTAGAGTTTTTATTTCTCCTACTGTTACTTTTTTTGTTTTATAGCTTTTTCTAGTTTACCAAGAAATTATCACTATTTAGACCCTAGACTTTCTATCAAGAATCTAAATATCTTCTCAATATGGATGGATACATTAGCTATTTTATCAATTTCATCTTGAAGAAATTTCTTCTGGAGCTTCTGATCTATACCAGTCGGAACTGGAGGCCTTCCACTCCTGGAGCACAGGTGCCACACTGGGGCCTCCCTTCAACTGCATACTGAAAATTTCCTTTGCTTCTTTCTTGTGTTGGATTCTGCTTTCTGTATTCCATGGCTTCCTCTTTCTTGGTTTACTTCCTCATTTTAGTGAAGCACACCTTCCAGTAACTATCTGAGAAAGGACGCATGACAGGTAAATAGTTGGGAGAACTCAAAGATCTGAAAAGTCTCTTTATTCTATTATCACATCTATTTGATAGTTTGCTTGAATATAGAATTTTAGGATTCAACAGGATTTTGAAGGTGTTACTATTTTGTCTTCTTGTTTCCGGTGTTGCTGTTTGGAAGATTGAAGCCATTCTAGTTCCTGATCCTTTGTAAGGAACCTTCTCCTCACCCCTCTGAAAGTTTATAGAATCCTCTGAAATCTTAGAGGATCTTTCTTTTGCCCCAGTATTCTGACATTTCACAATGGTCAACCTGGGTCTGTTTTAAACCGTGGTGTCGAGTACTTGTTAAATCATTACAGTGTAGAAATTCATATTCTTTGTTTATAAGAAATTTTCTTGAATTATTTTATTGACAATTTTTTTGTTTTTAGTTTCTTTTTGAAACTACGATGATGAACTGGACTTTAATTTGCTAATCTCATCTCTCCTATTTTCTATTCTCATGCTTTTTGCTGTACATTCTGTGAGATTTCCTCAAGTTTATTTTCCAAGCTTTCTATTGGGTTTCAGATATCTTATGTGTGTGTTTGTACATGTGTGTGTTCATGTGTGTGTGAATATTCACGAGCTTTTTTCATTCTCTGAATATTCCTTTTAGTTTTCTATTTTTCATCCGTGGATTCACTATATTTTCATATCTCTGAGGATATTAATGATACTGCTTTTGAATCTTCTATTTGCATTTTCCCTATTTCCTCTAATTTTTGTTTCTTTGATTTTTTAAAATTGATGCATAATTGTACATACTATGGGGTACAGTGTGACGTTTCAATATATGCATTGTGTAAAAATCAAATCAGGGTATTTAGCATATCCATCAGCACATATATTTATTATTTCTGTATGGTAAGAACATTCAAAATCCTCTCTTCTAGCTATTTTGAAATATACAATATTGTTAACCATACTCACCCTACTGTGCAATAGAACACCAGAATTTATTCCTATCTACCATAGCTTGACTCATCTCTCACTATCTACCCATCCTCCTTTCCTCCCCTCCCCAGCCTTCTTTAACCACTATTTTACTCTCTGCTTATATGAAATCTACTTCTTTTTCACGTTACAGGCTTTTCCCACTGTCTAGTGGTCCTGGTTTTCTTCTTGTAACTAAGAATGGGACATCAAAAAGTTGATTAGACAACATGACTTTGAAATGGAGCAACAAACTCAAAGGACTATACTGCCTAATTTCAAAACTTCCTCAAAAGCCACAGCAATTAACTGTGGTGTGTGTTACACATATTGACCAATGGAAAAGAACAGAGTCCAAAAATGGAGCCACACTATATAGTAAATTAATTTTTGACAAAGATTCCAGGTAATTCGAAGAGGCAAAGCATAGTCCATTCAACAAATGGTGCTGGAATAACTCGATATCCATGTAGTAAAACAAAATGAACCTCAGCCCTTAGTTGACTGCATATGCAAAAACTAACTCTAAGTGGATCATAGATGTAAACATAAAAGATAAAATTATAAAACTTCTATAATCATAAAAGGAAATCTTTTTGATCTCGTGAAGGTTTCTTAAATAGGACACCAAAAACATAAACTAAAAAATAAAAAAAATTAATAAATCAATTTCCTCAAAATCATAAACTTCAGATCTTCAAAAAACATCATTAAAAATAAAAATGCAAGATACACACCGGAAGAAAATATTCAAAATAAATCTGACAAAGGATATATATCAATAATACATAAAGAATTCTTTCAAGTCAGTAATAAAAAGACAAATGATCTAATTTAAAAGTTGAGCAATGGCCTGAACAGATCCTTTGCAAAAGCAGATGTACAAATTGCCAATAAACTCAGTAGAAGGTCCTCAGATCATCAATCACCAGAGAAAAGCAATTGAAAACCACAATCACACACACACATGCACACATAAACACACACAATACCACCAGAATGGTGGCTTTGGTCTAATTGTACGCCTTAAGATTTTGATTGTTTTAAGAAAACATTTATAGCCTTCACATAGGCCAGACACTGGGCTGAGGGCAAACATCATGTAATTGTCACAGTCACCAACCCAGGGGGTACAAGCACTATTGTTTTCCCAATTTGACAGACGGGAAACAGAGGCTCTGAGAGGCTGAGTGACTTGTGCAGGGATTTGTGACTTGGAAGGGCAATGCTGGGATTTGGATCCAGGATTCCAAAAGCACGTATGGACAGGTGCCAGGCTCGGTGCCTGCCTGGGTACCAAGTGCCACAGCCTTTCCCTGAGGATTTGGTGGCTCCTCAGCATCTGTGAGTTTTAGGAAGACTCTCAACAGTGAAGTGGGAAGGAGCTGAGAGCCCCCCATGGAGCAGCACTGGGCTCAGGCCCTACCTCCAAGGGCAGAGGCCGAGGTGGGGAAAGGCAGCTGTCAATCCTGCAGCTACCTGCTGCCATGCTGCGGGTGGGTGTGTGGAGGAAGCTGAGGGGCTCCCTGGGCCCAGTGTCCATGACTCCAAAGCAGGGGCTGATGGGGGATCTGGGTGCTGTGGGGAGAGGGCCGGTAGAGCATTGTTCTGGGAAATACGTTGATTGGAAGCTCTGAGACTGGTGTGAGATTTGAAAACTATGGGCTTCTTGCAGGATGCTCAGGTCTTTTCTCTTGGTCCAATCACACTCCCTAGAGAAGGATGTTCCATCTCCCACCTGGAGGATATAGCTCTGTGTGCCACGGTTCTGGGAACTGATTACAGTCAGGTAAATGTTGGTTTAGCTCCCCTGGATGCCACTCCAGCCCTCACCTGCACCAGGGTGGTAGTGGTGCTGGTGATGGGTCTAGGGAGCAAACTGCTTCTCAAACACCCACTGTTTACACCTTCATTCCTACTTCCAGGGGTACCTGATGCTGCCAGGCCTGGCGCCTTTGTGCCCTGTACGGCAGGTTGCTTCCTGCTGTTTCCCACTGCGCCCTTAGGAGTCAGCTTTCTCCAGACGGTTACTGCTGGCCCATCTGTTCCCAGCATCCAGAATTTTCTTCCAGTTTCCCTTTTCCCAGTCCGTTTGTCCTTGTGGGTTTAAAAAAAAAAAAATTCAGTCTCTTTACAATCCTTTTAGAGGTGTTTTGGAACGGAGAGTAAGAAAATGTGCCTATTTGCTCTGCCATCTTAACTGAGCAGTCGTGCCATCTCCTCTGTTGGTGGGCTCAGTAGCCACCTGGACATTGCCTTGCTTCTCTGGACCCCGCGTCCACTCACTGCGTTTGTCTGGATGGCAATACATGAAAGTAGGTCCTCAATTAACCACGTACATGCAGAAGCTCTGCTCCCTGGCCCCCTCTCACATCAGTGAGCTCTGGGCCCTGGGATCCTCCTACCTCCCCCTTCCTCTTCCATGGTTTGTCCCACGTGTCTCTGCGTCACGGGTTTTCTGCAGGTTTTTCCCCCTTTTCCCTGTGTGAATCTGACCCATCCAGATTCTTTCAGGTATTTTAAAAAATTTCTCATCTGCTAATGACACTCTTTCTGATTTTGATTCAAACCACTTATGGTTGTATTATTATTTTAAAGTATTTCCCCCGCTATGTTTCATGAGATTTGAGGTGGAACAGGGGATAGCTGCAAGTGCTCAGTCAGCCGTCTTCCCTAATCCTGAATTTTAAAATATTTAAGTCTTTCTCCTTGCTCTTTTTGGTGGTTAGGGGTGAGTTGGAGGTTATGTCAAATTTAGAAAAGTCTTCGCTGCAGCAAGGTTATTCACCCATATTTTCTTCTAGTAATTTTGTAGGTTTTCAAAAAATATTTAAGTCTCTGGTTCGTTTGAAATTTTACTTAAATGTAGAGAGATCTAGATTTTTAAAAAATGTTTAGCTTTTTGTTCAATCATTAGTTATTGGCTAATTTTCTGATTTGAAATATATACTTTGTTAACATGTATAGTTTCATAATATGTTTTATTATCTTACAGGCTAAGTTCCTGATAATTATTTTTTAACTCTTTTTTGGAAATTGATATGCTTTTGTTCTATTAAATAAATTTTTGAATAGTTTGGGCAAATTTAAAAATCTCATTTGAATCTGGGTGTGCTTGCATTATTTTTATAGATTCATTTAGGGAGCATTGGCATTTTAATGGATTATAAACTATACTTCAGCCTCTTCGATGGATCCAAGTTATCCAGTGGGTTGAAATAATCGTTTACGATGCAATCAAATTGTCTCAACATCCCCAGTTACACCTGAGAGAAGTCCCAGCATGCTTCCAGCTCCCTGGGGTGTCAGGGCAGCAGAGGGCTTTGGTGTTTATTTTTCTCAGAGTCAATCCCATATTCCTGCTTCCATGGAATGCTTGATCTTTGCTCTGGCTCTGACCTCTGCACATCTGTCCTTTCTCCAGTCCACAACACTCTACTGGAAACCATCTGATCTTTTTTTCACTGTCTCTAACTCAAGGCCATGAGCATGCTAGATAGGCAACGTCAGGGTAGTGTTACGAGTCTGAGCCCTGGAGTCAGAATGTCTGGGTCAAAAGCTAGACTTCACATTTGCAAGCCATGCATTTGGTCAAGATTACCTTCTCTGTGCCTTAATTTCTCAACTGTAAGGTAAGAAAATAGGGTTTTTGTGATAATTAAATGTAGAAAGTAAAGTGCTGAGTGCATTGTCTGGAAAGTAGGTGCTCAATAAATGACTTTAAACCGAATATTGGAAGTGTTTATTCTTAAAAGTTCCTCTACTTGTCCTTGTACAGAAACAAAGTCCCCTCTCTCTTTTTAAGCTCCAGCTGGGCCCCTAACTTTGATCTCTTCCCTTTTTCTCCCTGGTTGATTCAACTCGAGTCCAATCCCACTATCTTAATTACAGTCCATTATAGTCCCCGACGCATGGGACTTTTCTTTCCAAAATTAAAACAGCTCATCAAGGTGTTTGTCTAAACAAAACCAGTTTGGGCTCCCAAGAACATAACTTCTCTTTAGACTAGAATTCTATGGTCAAGTCTTACAGGTCAAAAACTACAATCATTTTTCTCCACTTTATAAAGTTAAGATGGCATATCTGAAAGGTACATCTCTCCATTTTCTCAAGTCTCTTTTACTGCCCATCAATAAAATTTATTGTTTTCTCTAAAAAGCACGTCTTATTTGTTATACATAAATTATTATGAAAGAATTTTTTATTCATTATATTTTCTAACTAAAAATTTCTCCTCTGCTAATGATACTCTTTCTGATTTTTATTTCAACCACTTATGGTTGTATTACTATTTTAAAGTATTTCCCCCTCTACATTTCATGAGATTTGAGGTGGAACCGGGGATAGTTGCAAGTGTTTATGGTTAGGGTGAAAATTATTACTTTTCTGTATATATTTTTTGGAACTAGAGTCATATTCCCACTGTCTCATATAGTTTCTAATAGTTTTCTTAGTTTATTGTCTTGTGTTCTCTCTGGTATATAATCATTTTATCTGCAAATAATGACAATTTCGCTTGCTCCTTTCCAATATGTATACCTCTGCTTTTAGTTTATTGTGCTGGCTTGGACAGATGTAATGTATCAGTGAGGATAATGACCACTGGTGTTAATGGATTCTACTTGCCAGTATTTTGTTTAGGCTTTATAAATGAGAACTGTCATTTTCTTTTTAGTATAATTTTGATAGATTTTTTGCTATAGTGCTTTGGTGGCTTTATAAAAACAATAAAAGTGACAAGAAGCAGCCCTTTTGTCTTTGAGTTCTCAAACAATTTAAATAATTCCTGTGTAATCTATTCTTTGATGGTTTGATCTGTGTAGACTGTCTGGCTTGGCCCCTTTCAGAAGCTTCTTCACAATCATCTCAAAGCTTATTTTAGATCTCCTATCTCTTCTTGATATAGAAAATTTATTTTTCTAGAATAATTATCCTTATCAGCTAAGTTTTAAAATTTATTTGCACAGTTTTATAAAGTATTCTTTGATCCTTTAAAAACTCTCCCCTACATCTGTGGTTATCTGTTTTTTCTTTTGACTAATTTTGGATATCTACATTTTCCCAATTTTTTCCACCTTTGATTTAAGGTAGGTTACGATTTGTCTTTCTCATTTTATTTTTCGAAATTTCTTGAATTAATTAATTAATTCTACCACTTTTAGGTTTTCCAGTTTAAGTTCAATTTCATATTTTATATTTATTCTTTCCTTCTGTCTTAGGTTTGATGTATTTTCTTAAATTCTTGGATTTTGTGATTAATTTGTTTTCTTTCACTTTTTTTGTTGTTGTTGAGTAATGAGAGAATTTAAAACCCTATGTTCTTCCCCAAAGACAACTTTAGCTTCAACATACACATTCTAGTGTGTCGTATTCTTGTTACTGTTGTTTTGGTAAAATAGGCAGTTGAGAGAGAGTAGTATATTTCCCAAGTGGCTGGAAAGTTACTGTTTGTTTGTTTTTCCTTATTTAATTCTAGCTTTATTGCATTTTGGTCAGAAAATGTGATCATTCTTCTAACTATGTTTTAAGATATGCGGGGGTTGCCTTTATAGAATGATGTGGACAAGTATACAGTTAAGATCTGTAATTGTTTCATAAGTATTTGAAAAGAACATACATTCTTTGTGATAATACAACATACATGATATGCACATATCACATCTGTCAAAAACTGAGCGAGATGAAGAATTTGATTTTTTTTCCTCACCTGCCCCTTTCATTGGTCTGGAGTTCTCTGTACAAGGGAACCTTGTGTGGTCCCCGGACCAACAACATCAGCATCACCTTAGACCTTGTTAGAAATGCAAAATCTTGGGCCCTAGCCCAGACCTACAAATCAGAAACCAGGGCTAGTGCTCACTGTCTGTATTTTAAGACTAGGATGTACTTTCATGCTTGTACCTTCCAGGTGACTAGGATGTACCTTCATGCTTGAAAACCACTGGGAGAAAGTCTGAGATGTGGATCTCACTTTGTCTTCCTTTGTCCCCAGGAATTATTCTTTTTTCCATCACTGGTTTGTGATGCCTCCTTTTTCAGTAACAACTCTCTTTCTGAACTATTTATTCTGCACCACTAACCTGTGCCATACTGTTTTAATTTTTATGTTAATAATCAAAAACAGGCAAATTACAATTAGTATTATGTTTTCCCTATTAAATCTGCAAAGATTTAAAACCAATAATTTTCAGTGTTGACAAGAATGTAACGAATGCGACACTCCTACAGTGGTGGTAAGTACGTAAGGAGGTACATTTTTCCTGAAGAGAACTTACAGCAATCTAAAATATCTTAACCTCTGCTTCAGTAATTCTACCTCTAGAAATTCATTCTCAGGAAATAATCAGAACACCTATTAATATTTGCTTCTTTTAAATAGAAAAAAATAGGAATAAACAATATGAGCATGTTTAAATAAATTATGATATATTCAAATCAAATGAAATATTATACAGACATTAAAAATCATGATCCTGCAAAATATTTAATGACTTTGGAGAACTGTCAATGATATATTATTAAGTAAAAAAAAAGTATATGAATTGTATTTGTAATATCATCCCAAGTTTTCAAAAGAATAATAATATATATTCATAAGAAAAAATACTCCAAAGGAGGAAAAGACTGAAGGCCTGTTCATTAAAATGTCGAGAAGACCTGTGAGAAGCTAGAAGGACATGGCAGGGTGAGGAACACGCCCCTGCGTGAGCCAGCCGCGGTCAGAATCCGAGAGCTGCGTGACCTTGGGACAGTCACTTTGTTTTCTTTTTGTGTTTATGAAATTTTCTAAAATAAGTATGTATTGCTTTAAAAATGAGGGAAAAATTAATCAGAAAAATAAAAGAGGAAGTAATAGAGAAGCAAAAGAAGATGCAATGCGGCGATAAAGCAATTTAAGTGGCAAAATTTTCTACGGGAAGTGACTAGAGCAGAAAAGGGCAATTATTGACTCACAAACCCAAAACTTTCCCTTGGAGGGCTGGCCTGAGGCGCTTGGAAGCGGGTCTCAATTCATGCCCCTCACATCCCACTCCCAGTCAGCTCACTACTTGGCTTCCCCGAGCAGCAGCCCCAGGCCTCACAGCCTTCTCACCTCCCTTTCACGACACAGCCATAGGAGTTTCCCAGAATTCCAAAGAAAATCTCATCTGATTGGCTCTGAGTCACATGCTCATCTCTCAGCCAATCAGAGTAGCCACGGAAATGTAACATAGTGATTGGCCTGAGCCTGGATCACTCAACCTCCAAAATCAGGGGTGAAGTCAGCTTCCCCAGAACCGTATTGACTCACAGGAAGTAAAGGATGATTCCCTAATGGGAAATACTGGGTAGTAGTAAACAAAAGATGCTCTTTGTCTCTGAAAGGAAGTGGCTATACAACTCTGCCGGCTGTTTTGGGTGCATCTCTGTAGCATCCACCTCACTCCTGGAGTATAGCTTTAGGGGCTTTTGTTTTTATGCCCTCAGTACAGGTGATCGTGTTGGTTTGTGCTGAACCAACACTAGGCCAGGCAGCAAACGACTGGTACTCAGGACGCTGGGATCACGGGCTTTTGTTAACATCCCTCAGTTTGTGCTTTCAACATTTCACATAAAAAGGATTTCATAAAATGCCCTTTCTTAACTTTCCAAGACTATTAATTGTCTGAGTATCTGTTGGGAGGCGTAGAGAAGACATCCTTGAGGCAGGGGTCAGGGGATGGGGGCTCTGCATTTCTATGTAACTCTAGCGTGCGTGGATGTCTTTTATGACCTTCCCCAAAGAGGAAAGACTGGTATAACAATGCTCTTGCCAATTTGCTGAAAAGTTTATCGTTCTTAGTTTCACAGCTGGAGATCCTCACCCCAATTCAATATCCTTGGGCTAAACAGAGTCCTCATTTTATGGCTGTTGTGAAACTATATTCTTGGAACAGTGACAACCTCTGACTCCTCTAAAATCATGGCCAGTTGAACCCACTTGTGTCATTGGGATTGGCAATAAAAACAGGTTGGATACTAAGCAGATACACCTGCCTCTCAGGCATATCTCAGGTGCCAAAAGATGGACTGATTGTGTGGACCAAGCTCTATGCACTGGGAGGAAAGGAATGAAATGGAATTCCCTTGGGAAGTTGGAGCCTCAGGGAGTACAGATCAAATAAACCTCCCTCCTGAGCAGGCTGCCCTTCCATCTGACAGTGAAATGATCCAGTTTTCTTGGGCTATGAATATGGAAAGACCTTTAGCCCCACCTTAGCCAACACATGAAAAAGTATATGATCCTGGCAGGATCCCATCTTGAAGAAGGCACTAGACCAGGCCATCTGCACCTTGTCATTTCTTTAATAAAATGGGATTTCATTACTTTGGCCCTGTCAGCATTTTTATCTTGCCTGCTGCCTCTTTTCTCTCTTTCCTGTACTTGGAGTGGGTTGCCGGGTTACCTGAAAAGAGACCATTTTTCAAAGCAAAATATTACGTTTCACTATTTATACCTTATCCCTTCTGTGCCAGTCACTGTGCTAAGTGTACATTATGGACATTATCTTGAACCCTCACAACTTTCTAAGGTAAATGTTGTTTTTCATTATATCAAATTATCATTTTAAATGGGAAGGAAACTAAGGCTTTGTCTTGTTAGGTAATTTGCCCCAAATCATACAGTACTATGTGATGAAACTGGAGTTTGGAAACTAAACCTGCTAATGCCAAATACTTTGTTTCTTCTCATCATTATCAAGAGCTGATTAAAATGCATTTTCATCAAATCGATCTTGGTAAAATTTAGTCAGATTCCATTTTTATCCCTGATTCCCAAATTAAGCAGCCATAGTGGCATTGCAAGCCTAAGCCTTGAGGTGGCTGGTCATCAGAGGGAATCCAGCCTTCTTAAATACATAACCATTCCACAGCAGCCTTCCAGAACCTTCCATGGGTATCCCTGCCTAGAAGTCTTGGTAAAACCACCTAAAAAAACCCTGCCCCCTCACCATCAGAGCATCTGTGCACCAGCTTTGTCCTGCCTCTCTCTTGGCTCAGCAGGGCTGTGATCATAGCAAGTCAAATTCAGTTGTGGGCCTGTGGCCTGACCCCACTGCCTGCGCTTATCAGGTGTGAAATGCCAATACTTGCTTTGCAATTTTATATTTTGATGCCAGTGCAACCTTTGAACCAGCTGTTTAAAAAACAAATAGCTTTAAAAACCTTTGTGAAGTGATAACCTTATGTAGGGAAACTGGTTGGATTTCTGCCCTTGGAGGGGATGGGGTGGCTTCCCTCAGGCAAGCTGCAGCTTGTGAGCCACTCAGAGGCTGGCTCTTGGTCAGCAGCTGTGGATGTGCTATGAGAGCCACATCTGTTTGTAAATCTTCAAGAGGAATGGAGTTGGCTTTTCTATTCTTCAAATGTGGAGAAGAACAGAACACCAACTTCCAGTTGGTGAAGCTCTGTGTTTATAACCAGGGTAACTTCTCTCTTTCTAACAAATACTTTTCAAGAAGCATTCCGAAGATGCTATACTGGATTTTGGAATTGGCATATGAAAATATTGCCTCCAGAGAAAATCTCATTAAGCCATTGATCACTCTGTAGACTCCTTTTGGCTCTGTCCCTGCTTTACACATGGAGCACAGTCTCACACCCCTGAGTTCCTCAGAAGGCCAGGATGGACCCCTTTGTTCCCTCAGTTATAGCCCACTAGAGGTTGAGCCTGGATGATGCTCTGTCACCTCAGTGGAACACCTGGAAAGAAGGGAGGGAGGAAAGGAAGGAAGGAAGGAAGGAAGAAAGGAAGGAGGGGAGGAAGGAAGGAACGAACTTGATTATCATTGGCAATTTACCCACTGTGATTGAATTTTCCAAATTCATTCAGTGGCTAGTTCACTCATTCAGCTAACAAGTTTTAGAGTCCCTGCTATGTGCGAAATGTTGCCATAGGTTCTGGGGATTTGAAGATATAAGATTCATTAGAGCAAGTCCCCGCTATCCTTAGGGATATACGCTAAGACTCCCAGTGGATGACTGAAACCACAGGGAATACTGAACCTGTGTTTTTTCCCATACATCCATGCCTATGATAAAGTTGCATTTATAAATTAGGCACAGTAAGAGATTAACAACAATAATAAAACAATTATAATATATTGTAATAAATGTCATGTGAATATGATCTCTCTCAAAATATCTTACTACATTATGCTCACTGTTCTTGTGAGATGATGTGAAATGACAACATGCTTATATGATGAGGTGACAGAACGGGACAGTACAAGATTTCATCATACTACTCAGAATAGCACACAATCTAAAGCTTATGAATTGTTTACTTCTGGAATTTTTCATTTAATATTTTCAGACTGCGGTTGACTGCAGGTAACTGAAACCTCAGAAAACAAAATTGCAGATAAGGAGACTATTGTCCCTGTACTCAAGTCCACAGTCCAGCAGAGGAGGAGAAGCACATGATTGGAAGCCTGTGTGCTAAGGCTTATGATGGAGGATGCTCAGGGCACTGGGGGACCAACCCCAGGTGGTAAAGAGAGTGATGACTGAAGATGGCTTTCTGGAGGAGGTAGCCCCATCCTGAGCTTTGAAGGAAATGAAGGGGTTAGCGGAGGAGTGAGGAGGGGCTGCGAGATGCAGGCCAGGGCGAGATGCTGGCTGCTGACAGCACCGGGAAGTGTTTGTGCGTGGGTCTACTCATAGCCGCGCAGTTCATCCGAAGAGATCTGTGGGCATGGAAACGCTTCCCTTGATATTATCACCGTCTATTTCACATTTCCCAAAGCAAATGCATACCCATGCAAGCATTGCACAGAAGCTTCAGACAGCTCATTATTCAAAGACTACAGTAATTCCATTCATGTCACACAGACAGAAGTGTCTAACCATTCTTTCTTAATTCTCTCTGATTGGAGGAGAAAAGAAGTGTTGTCCTGCTACCAAACAATATTCATAATCCCAAGAGGTTCTGTGCATTAATACCTACTGGGTTCTAACAACTGGGTTCAGCTTTGTATGTGTGATATCCACGGGCTAGCGTGTCAGGTACCCACTAATTTTTCCCTATTTGTTTAATACATGAATGATTTGTAACACTCACAACTTAGAAGTTACATAGGATTATTTTCAGTCTATAAATGGGAAGGCTAAGGTTCAGAAAGAATAAGGTTCCCATGGTCCTCTGGCTGATAAATGGTAGATTCTGGTTTCCAATACAGGTCTTCCTGGCTCCATAGTTCATGCTCTCTTCAGAAAACCATGAAGTCATCCACCTGCAAACTCCCTCAGTATAGTTCAGCAAGTCAATAAAAAGTCACCCTTTGCATGGATACCTTGGTGCTAGGTAATGAGGCTGTGGAATTTGGTAACTCTTTGTAACCTCTTTGCTCAGCTGAGGTTTCAGGCAGCCACACTTTCCATGGCTTAGAAAGGGCCTTCTCGCTTAGGAGGGAATGACACCACCATTCACAGAGGAACAGGGAGGAAGGTGGATCAGGCACATGCCAGAGCAAGTGCCAGGCGGTATAAAGTCCCTACAGCTCTTCCTGTGTGTCTGCACATCACCCCAGTACCCAACCCAGTCCCCTGAGCCCACACATTTTCCAGTTTGCTATGTCGGGTGGTACTCAAGAGTGTGGACGTTGTTGCCAATCTGCCTGGGTTCAAATCCCAGCTGTGGCCGAAGTGCTGTGTGACTTGGAGGCAAGCTCATTTCTTTGTGCCTCAGTTTCTTCATCTGTAAGATGGGAATGATGATAGTCTTACCTCACAGAGCTGTTGTGAAGGTGGAATATACTAATATAGGGAAGGACTTAGAACAGTGCCTGGCACATAAATGTGCAGTGGTTAGTTTTTGCTGAGGTCAGTTTGAATGGTGTCTCTATCACTTGCCCTGGAGAGATTCCTGATCAACAGAGTGGATTTCCTAGGTGGCCTCTCAGTTGGATTTGATGGGAAGACAAAGCTATCTCCCATGATACAGGGCCTCTACTTCACCCTAAGCCATCAAGCTGCTTCCCAATTGCCAAAGTGACCAAACCAAATACCTTCGCCCTAACTGTGACTGGCCCGGTGAAAGTGTCACCTGTGGAGCCATTGTAATTAGAGGACTTGGTCCGTGAAGGCAATGCTCACAGACATCAGCGCTCGCCTCCAGATGTGGGGTGAGGTCTGCCCAAGTCCAGGACCTGGCGAGGGGCGGGGGCGGGGGGGAGCAGACTGCTGCACGGGCTCAGGGAATAGAGTGTGGATGATTGGCTTCTAGAGTCTTTCTGTGCAGAGGCCACCTTCCTGCATCCAGCCAATGTCTGTCCCTGCAGGGAAAGACAAAGCCCCTGACGGCAGCCCCAGACGTGCAGCGTCTGCACCACCATCGGGATCCGAGCAACCCCCTCTCCCTCCAGGTCTGCCACCCGGCTGGATCTGCTCAGCCAACGACAGTTTACAGTTTGGCTGACTACAGTCAGCCTCCGCGTGGGGGGAGGGGGGAATAAAGCCGAGCATTGTGCTGGGCTTGCAACATCTTCCCCTTTCCAGAGTTCCTGATGTGTTTGTTACCCAGGACCTGGTCTGAATGTTCTCTTTGTCGCAGCCCTTCACGTGCTGAGGTGGGTTTGCCTTCTCCGTGGCAGTCCTGGGTTAAATAAATACATTAAGGCAACATACGTGGCTTGACACTGGAGCCAGCCTCAATAACTCAAATAACTCATGTGGCCAAAGACGGAGCCGCTGCGGTTTGGAGTTCATTTAAAGATGGATTTCTTTGTTCGGTTCCTTTGCTCGAGGAGAACGCGGACTGCGAAGCGGCAGCCATGCTCCAATGCGGCCGGCTGTTTTTCTCCGCAAGTCTGCTTGAGAGTTTCAGAATTCTGCGCAGTTGAACACAGAACATGACCTTCAGCCAGTTACAGGATACCACGCTGACATCACCACATAAATATACACTCCGGAGAAAGCCGTGATTAAGCTCAGCACTGATTTTTATCACTTTTCCAGCGCACCAACAGTCTGCTGGTTCGTCATGCACCTTTACAAAACCCATAATATTTAGAAATGTGCTGTGTTAGCCCCAGAGGCTTAAATAAACTAAAGCCTGTGAAGGTTTTAATGTAACGAATTACCTTCATGTGTGAAATTATGACTCCGTGATACTCAATAAGGCCAACGTTGTACACATGCTATTCTTTTGGGATCTTATGTACATTTCTCCTTCTGAAATATCTGCTTCAGATAGTTTTTTTAAGAGCAGAAAATATTTCTATTTCAGTACCACTGTATATGTCCAAGACACTAAAGAATGGGAGAGATTGTACATTTTAAAAAAAATACAGAATCTCTATTCAAGGAGTTTGTGCTTTTAAGGCCAACGGAAGAAAGATGGGTGGGAGGGTCCTGTCATTAGGTTTTCATTTTCTTTTAAAAGTAGAGACAAAAGATTTGTTTTCTAAGCATAGCAGAGATTCTCAACCAGGAGCACTTAGCAATGTCTGCAAATATTTTATTGGTTGTTACAACTAGGGGGCAGGGTACTGTTGGCATCTAGTAAGTAGAAATCATGATGCCAATAAACACCTTCCCATGCACAGGCCAGCCCCTCAACAAAGAGCTGTCCATTCTCAAATGTCAACTGTTCCACAGCTGGGAAACCCTGAAGGATGGCGCATTTGGGGTTGGGGGTTGGACTGCATCACCGGTACGTTCTAACAGGTTGGAAGATTGCAAACTTCTAGGTAAGCACTAACCTCACCTTCCAGGAAATTTACTGGCTGCTAGATATTCTTTCAAAATTCCCGCTCCCCACCTATTCTAAGCACGTTGCTATAAAATGCCTTATTGACAAGGACTGCCTGGCTAAAAAATTTAAACAGCAAAAGGAGCAGCTCGAGTTTTTTCTTTTTATTTTGAAATGATTTCGAACTCAGCCTAGAAGTTTCTAAAATAGCAGAGGGTCCCCTTCACCCTACTTCTCTCAGTAGTGGCATCTTACATACCTATAGTAATAACATCAAAACTAAAACATTGGCATTGGTGCAATACTATTAAACTATAATCTGATTTGCATTTTACCAGTTTGCTCAAATTTTAAATAATAAAACATTTAAAATTGTATTCCTCCCCAAATATTCAACTTTATTCCTCTAGAAATCCTTTCCGTAGAGAGCAAAACAATTGATGATCTTTCTGCTTCTAAATGATCTGGATTGCCAAGGTGCCATCTGATGTTAGGGAAAGAAAGTCACAGGTAGAAATAATTGGCTTCTAGTTTCATTAATCAGCCTCTGCAAAACAAAGACCCAAATGATTCTTTCCGGCTTTCAGTCCCTTCTTTTTGTTTTTAAATTTGTCAGTTTCCAAGTCCTCCAAAGAGAGGGTGGAAGGAGAGATTTATTATAAAGAATTGGCTCACACAATTTTGGATGCTGACAAGGCTCCGAATCTACCACCTTCAAGCTGGAGACCCAGGAAAACAGGTGGTGTAGTTCCAGTCTGAGTCTGAAGGCCTGAGAACCAGGGGAGTGTATGTAAATCCAAGTCAGAGAGCAGGAGAAGATGAGATAAGATGAGTTCAAGCAGTCAGGCAGGGAAGACAGGGAGGGGGAAATTCCTCCTTCCTCCCTCTTCCATTCTGTAGAAGCCCTCAACAGACTGAATGATGCCCGTCCACACTGGGGGTGGGGGCGGGGCTCTTTTACTGAGTTCACCAATTCAAATGCTAATCTCATCCAGAAACACCCTCACAGACACACTCAGAAATAATGTTTAACCAGCAATCTGGGCATCCCTTGATCCAGTCAAGCTGACACGTAAAATTAACTATCACTTACAATATTGGGCAAAAAAAGTTGCAAAAGAACAACTTTTTGATACATCATTCATACAAACATACACAACCATAGTACGTACATAACTTAAAGATACACATGGATGTGGTGAAAGTATAAAGCAATGCATGGGAATGAGAAGTATCAAGTTCAGGTTAAAAGTTACCTCTGGGGTGGGGAAGAGCAGGGAATGCAGTTGAGGCAGGTATGCAAGATAGCTTTAACTGTGCTGGCTACATTTATTTCTTAAGCTTCAGGCATAGCTATGTGAGATTCCTTCCATTATTCTTGATCATTTTTGAATGTCATTAATATTTCAAAATGTCCAAGATTAAAAAAAACCTCTATCATTGTCAAAATAGGCCTTGAGTGTGGGCTACAGTGTGGTGGATTGGCTGGTCTGAGTGATACTCCAGCATTTTGCTATTAATATCTTGGGCAATTTGCTGAACTGCTCTGTGCTTTGGGTTCCTGACTTGTCAAGAGCATCTCCTTCGTAATGTTACTTGAGAGGCTTAAATCAGAAAATGTTTGAAGTCCACTAAGTACTATGCTCAACGTATAATTGCCTCTCAGTAAATGTTAGATTTTAGCTGCTGTTCAATACATTAGATTGTATGATCATCACTCTGACTCATCGATTGACTATGGCACAATGCTGTGTACAAGCATAGATGCTTCCATCTTTTGCTCATTGTAATGTAATATTTAGGACATGGAATGATGTTATTATTCCAGCCCAGATTTATGAGCCAGAATCTTACTTGAATAACTTGGGTCACTTCACTGAAATATCTTGTGGAGAGATAGTTCAATATTTGTTTGGATTCTTGCCAGTAGCCATAAAAATTCCCTGCCACTCAGTAAGGTTATGTATTATAGCCATGTAGGCACTCTGGATATCAGAACTTTCGCTTTTTGGCTATGCCTGATAAACCTGAACGTAAGATACCTTCAGCAGTTTTAAGATTTATGGCAACAAATTTCAACCTCCTGGCCCCACGCCCACGCAAGTTGTGTTATTTACCACCCTATAATGTTACCTCAGTAGCCAACTCACAAAGCAAGGTGCCTAGAACAATGTTGGCTTCATTGTCAAAATACCAGAGAGATGGAGTAGGCTTTAATAACTGCAAGCCACATTTATGTCTTTATGTTCTCCAGCATTTGAGCCAACGTGGAGACATTTTTCTTTGCCATGTTACCCTCAAGTAATTTTGTTAAAATTTTAGAGAGCTTTGCTCTCTTAAAACAGCCCAGTCCTCTGGAGTTAGCCAGCCAATCGCTGGGATTTCTGTTCAACAACCAGGGAAAAGAGGAGTGGATTACAACCTAAAGCCTCAAGTGGCCAAAGAACAGTAAATGTCACCTAGCCCTGCCATCTGCAAGGCTAGACATCTTGTGTTTAATCAGTTTTAAGAATGAAAGCATCTTTCTATCCTAAAACAGCACAATCCTCCTAGCCTTTTCTTGGGCCTATAAATTTACTTTCTACATGTAGGTCTGTGAAGTATGGCCTTGTTGATTCAACATCTGGAACTACTCAGGTGGTTTGTCTCTGCTGACTTTATGAACAATAAAAGCAAACCACTGGATGATTCCTGGATATTTAAACTTGGGGCATAGGCCTCCTGGCCTCACTGCTGACAAACACAAGATTTTAATTTTTCCTGTTGGAGCCAAATGTAACAAATGTGGTTGTGAATAGAATGCTAAATGTTCTCCTCAAAAATGGGCTACTTGTCTAAGATATAATTTTTTAGCTATGGGCACATACCTCAAATTTCTAAAGTCCTTGCAAATCTCAGGTCTGTCCTCAAACCCAATCATAGTCCAACCTTAAAGAAATAGACTAAAGTTGGTCACTTCCTAGCTAGCTTCTGTCAAGACTGAGAAAAAAACCCATCAAACTACTGTGGAGATACCACAATCAACCCCACTCCTGGAACTATTTATTCAGCATCATTTTTTATTATAAGGAGAAAGACTTCTCTGATCATAAGCTATCTGCAGTTAATACTCAATTTTATAAATATCCTTAGAAATGTCATCAGAACCAAAGACAATGAGTCATTGAGGCCAAGTATGAGAAAGGAAAAACCAACTGCACAGATTTGATTGGGAAATATAGAAAAATATGTGACTGTGCTGTGAAAATATCACCTGATTATACTACATGATTAATATAAGCTGAGCTGACATAAAGAATACAATGTTACAATATCATCAAGTGTGAAAATACATGATTGGTTAAGAGTCTTAAGATGATGTACCAACAGAATATCGAACATGGACCACCAGGAACCACACTAGTCTCCTATACTCTTATGTCTTTCTAGGATTAGAATCACTTTTATTTGTCCCTGTATTCTCAACACCAACTACCATGTCTGGTACAGAGTAGGTACCTGATGCATGTTTAATTCTGGAATGCAAGTGTTAGTAATGGATGTATGACTTTATTGGGCAGAATATTACCAAAACTGCAACATAGTTTCAAAGAAGTGTCTTGACACTTCTATGCCATGGAAATTTCAAAGTACAGACCCAAAGAAAGATGTTGTGGTCCTTCTTACAATTTACTAAGAAAAAAATAATCCCTCATCTATACACGGGTTGTGTTCAGAAAGGTGACTTTAGAAAAACAGTTGTATGGAACTGGAGCCCCCTCGATTTCATTCTACCCAGCAGCCAGAATGATCTTTTCAAAATGTAGACCACGTCGCATTGCCTGACTTCAGTGCTTTCGGAGGCTCACTGTTGTCCTTTCTTCAAGGCTGACAAGTTTCCCCAGGACCCAGCTGCTGTCTAATATGCAGCTCCTATCCTCACTGCACTCCAGGCACACTGGTCTCCATATGTCCCTTTGAAAGGCCAGACTCTGTCTTGCCACATGGCCTTTGCATTTGAGCTTCCTTCTGCCTGCTTATGTTCTTTCCCTGCTTCTCCATATGGTCAGCTCCCAAACACCCCCACACAAATGCCACCTCCTCAAAGAGGCCTCCTCTGACCACTCAGTCCAAAGAAGTTCCCACCACCCCATCGCAAGGTTCTCAGTATCACATCATCATGTTTACTTCCTTCACAGGTTGCACGGATGGGTGAGGGAAGGAGTAGAGACGGTGGGAAACACAGTTAACAAAGTATCTGGTTTGGGTCAAATTTGGTAAGGTCGGTGTCAGTGATGGAGTCCAGTGGTATCTGGGGAGCAATCTGGCATCAGATGGGGAAGTTTCAGGCCTGCATCACATTGCAGAGTGAACAGGTCATGCTGAGGAGACCAGAGGCAGAGAGTTCTTCCAGAAGCCACTGTGGCAGTCCAGTTAGAGGTGAGGATGGTCCACATTAAGGCAGTTGAGACAAGATGAAGAATAGGATATAATACTGAGTAAAACATTTCCTGATCTTAAGGGACTCAGCCAGCAGGGAGTGAAGTCCAATATCGAAATAGCGGAACTATAAAGCCCTGTAAGGGAAGAATTCCAAGAGAGATACCACAAAGGGAAATGACTCCCCTTTAATGGTCCCACTTAACTGACGTCACTTTCTCCCTCCCATTATTAAAGCAGTAAAGGTCTCATTCAGCCCCTCTTTGAGCCTCATGACTTGCCTCTTCAATTTCAGCAAAGTTTGATGTGATTTTTTTTTTTCCTGTGTTCCTTCTGAAATAAAATCAGTCTTCCAGATCGTTCCAACAAGATTTCAAAGTGAAGCTTATGGAGGGCTAAACTTCCAGCCTTTTAAAAAGATCTAGCACAAACTAGAATGAGTCTAAATTTAAAAAATATAATAACACAAGTATGCTATTTCTCAGCTGCTGAATCTGATATAAAAATTAAAAAGGAAAACAGTTATCATAAGTGCACTTTCGTTTACTAGATAAATATGTGAACATAACTTGCTCTACAGATTAAGTTAATGCATACCTAGATGAAAAAGGGAAAACTGACAAGGCAACAGAACAAATATCATTACAGATAATGATTATATATGCACAAGAGGCAAATGGCCAATTGGCGCTATTACAGAATATGGTTGAATATTTGCCAAAATTTTTTTTTTTATTCAGGGCTTAATTTTTAATATTGGTGATGTAACCTGAGAACTCTTATGTAACTAATATCTAGAGAATTTTATTAATTCAAGCTCTGTTAGATTCAACTGCTAATTTCTTCATATCCAATGACAATTATGCTACTAACAGCACTATTTAATTGAGGCCATTGTGAATAAAGACCAGCTATCAAAGGGTTTGATAAGACACGCAGTAGCAGAGTCAGGCAGGTCTGAGTTCTAATCTCTGATCTACTATTTATCAGTCACATGACTCTGCACAAGCTATTTACTCTCCGTGGGCCTCATTTTCCTTATCTGTAACATGGTTTAATAATAATATTTGATTCCTAAGGATGTTGTGAATATTAAATGAAATTTTACAGTGTGCCTTGTATGTACATAAAACTCCTCAAAAAATGAGAGTTTCCTTTCCCTTCAGGACCTGAACACAGCAATGATATTTGGTGCCTCAGTTTCTCCCTGTGAAGGATGACTGCAAGCACTGAATTTCTTGGGGAGGGATTCTGTGATATTGAGCACAATGAGCAGCAGATTAGAGTTTCTTTCTTTTCCCTCCATTCGTGAATATTGCAATCGCCAAAAAATTTGCTGGCTGTCATTCTAAAGACCATATAGTTTCTATCTTTTCCAAAAACTAGGCCTAAATAAATTAAATAAATTCATAGGGCTTGAAATATATGACTTATTGCTTCTGTAGAAGATGAGAAAATAAAAGGGATGATACAATAATTAATACAAAATTTGAGTTTGATCAAGATTACCTAGCATGTTGTGACAGCTGTGAGACCAGAGAAATTTTTCCTGTGTCTGATAAACAGAAGATTTTCTGGCTATACGAATCATTTATACTTAATACCTGTTTAATAGGTTGGCAATGCCTTTTATAATGAGTAGCAAGTATGAAATGTAATGGGAGGGTTTTTTAAAATGTGTGATTTTATACACTTACCAAGGAATAACTCACTTTTTATAGTGTTCTCTGTAGGTTCTAAAGAGCTTTCATTTGTGTGATCTCAGTGAATCCCTGTTATGTCCCTCTAAGCCCCTTTAACTGATGAGGAAACTGAGATTCAAGAAGTTCAACAACTGGCCCAGCTGGTAAATAGTGGAACCTTGGCCCCAAATCAGGTCTTCCAAAGCCAAGTCTGATGATCTTCTTACTGCCAGAGTCACTTCTACATGATATCTAATACCAAAGTTAGAAAATAAAAACCACTATGGTATGGGCTGAACTGTGTCCCCCCAACACTCACATGTTAAAGCCCTAACCCCCAGTACCTCAGAATGAGACCATATTGGAGATAAGGCCTCTAAAGAGGCGATTAAGTCAAAATGAGGCCATAACGATGGGCCCTAATCCGATCTGATGGTGTCCTTATAAGAAGAGGAAATTTGGGTACACAGAAGGGCACCAGGGATGTATGCACACAGAGACCATGTGAGGACACAGTGAGAAAGTGGCCATCTGCAAGCCAAGGAAAGAGGCCTCAAGAGAAACCAAATCTCCTGATACTCTGACCTTGCATGTCTACCCTCCAGAACTGGGAGAAAATAGATTTCTGTTGTTTAAGCCACTCCATCTGTGGGCTATTGTTATGGCAGTCTTAGCAAATGAATACACAGTAATGCAAGACAAAAGAGACCTTGTACCTAAACCAACCACCCAACATTAGTGAATGAACAATGAACTTAACTATATTTGTTTCAGTTTAAATTCTCTTTCTCTCTCTCTTTCCTTAAATATATGAAAATTTTCACCTTAGGATGCATATCAGTCAGGGTCCAATCAGAAGAAAGAAACCACACAGTAATTTGAATAAGAAAAGTTTAACAGAAAGAATTATTAACTATAAGATTGGAAAAATAGGGGATTGGCTACTGCCAGATAAATAAAACTCTGAAGAATATAGAACTAGCAGACAGAAGGAGCAGTCGCTCCCCTAGGGTTTAAGTAGGGAGCCTGAGGAAGAACCCCCACCCCTCCACCCTACCCTGGGGCTGAGATGCAGACATTTTTGAGAAGGCATGGCCAAGGCTCACTGGAAGACAGGGAAATTGCTGTGGTGCCATGCCAGAGGAACTTGCTGGAAATCTGCCCTTTGGAGTGCCAGGGAAAGCTGTTCACAGAAGTAGTGTCTCTATGACATAAGCCATCACTTACAGGATTGCAAGAGTGCCCTGGGGGTGGGATATGGAGATAAGCTGCTGGCCACTAGGTGCTGCAGACTACGTCCACTGAGGAGCTTGGAGCTGGGGAAGCCTCCCTTGCTGGTGGTGCTAGACAACAGGGAAGCTCTGGGTGCAACCAGAAACTGGGTGCTGTAAAAGCCCTACCAGGTGCAAGAGACAAGCGAGCCACCACACCAGAAAGAAAAGCCCCTTCCTCCTGCAATGTCTCTTCAGTGCCTTCTACTAACACAGCCAGACATTGCACCAGCTGCCAAAGGAAAAATATTTAAGGGGTCTCTACATTGTCCAAGAGCAAGCAATGAAGAGTAAATTTGGAGCTGAGAGGTACAGGATGAGCGACAGTTGCACTTTATCTGAGATTCTTGTGGTACTCAGGCAACTAAAGTACCTACAGCAATGCTCTAAACCCGGTTGAATGCAGTGCCACAGGACTTGCTGCTATTTGGGGCAGCCTCTCCAAAGAGAGGCATACAATATTTAAGACACCAAAGGAAGGAAAAAAAATGATGAAAGGCTATCTGAAGAAGCAGGCTACCACAACACAAAGCTGTGCATCCTTAACTGAAATCTCTTGTCCCAAACAATGAATATGTGCTCATGAGGTTGCACAATGTATAATGTGACCCAACTGCAGCATGGTGTTCCTGGATTTTAATCTCCTGAACTTCCTTGTTCATTAAGTTATGTTTGTCTGAATCACAATATTTACAAGTTAAATATTTAAAACCTGAGTCATCTTGGAATTAGCAAGTACTTAGTGCCAATACATTTCTTTTGTAATTATAATAACTCTAAACTAGTTCAATAATTTTAAATAATTGTCTCTAAAGATTTTTATTTATTGAGAAGAAGAGATACACCAAAGACCACTCAAAACTTATAGCTTTAGATAATTTGAAGGTGGTATCTCTGTTTTCCTTTTTACTCTTCTAGAAGGTTTTAGTTCTGCAAACGAGTAAGTTAAATCTCTGGGAAACTTGCTAAATATTTAAGGACAATGAATCAGAGCCAAGGAATGTTAGAGGTGGACAAGACCTTGGGGACCATTCAGGTGGTTCCACTTTTCCTGGTGTGGGGAAACTGAGTCCCAAGGATCTCTTCCCCAATTCACATGGCTCCTGAATGGCTACATTGGGACTAGATCCAAGGTCTTACAATTCTCTCTAAATTTTCTTCATGGCCACCTCAAAAAGAAGACATGCTATACTGTACATTTTCTGGAGTAAATCTGAGGATGTGGGGAAGGAAAGAAAGGGGAGAGAGTTAAGTAAAACCTGCTTCTTGCTGAAACTCCATCAGGTGCCCTGTTGGAATCCCTCTTGGAAGAGGTAAGTTGGAGGGAAGCCATTTTCCCCATTCTCATTTCTCCCCAGTGGCCAGTGTCTGGGGTGATCAAATGCAAAACACTTGAAATGTCTGAATTCTAAAAGGAAACATCTGAAGGCATAATCTTGTCTTAGGATGATGTAAGAGGCAAGAATCTGAATCATATTTTCCCCTTATTTTGCTTTCTTGTTGTTGTTTGCTTCTTTTTGCATTTGTTGCTTTGGTTTGTTTTGGACATTTAGAGGGTTGGACTGTCTGGGTAATGTAGTCACTCACAACTAGGGAGAGAGCATACTCATGGTATGAATTATAAACTAGCATCTTTCACTTACCCAAGAATTTGCATACAATCAGGGTGCTCATTGGCCATTTATCTTTTCCATTCACTGTATATAATTTTCTTCTGGAATCATGAGTTTTGAATTAGCCCTCTAAAAGGCAATTTAAAAAGTGTATAATTTATAAATACAGATGTGCTAGCACATCAGAGTATTTAACAAACATGAACCTTAACCTTCTAAGAAAAAAAAAATTTCATCAATTCCTAGAATGGTAGAATTGGGGAGAGCGGGGAGATTACTGTTTTTGAGATAATCTGTTGTAGCCCTATCCCTTTATTATTGAAGCAATGAAGATCTAGTCCCAGTCATTTGACTTAATGTGATTGGAGTTTGCATTCCTTCTTTCCCAACTATACCTTCTCTCTTCCCCAACTCTCCTTTTGGATGTGAGATACTAGCATAGATAACAGTACAAATAATAGTATAGATCTGCATCTGCAAAAAGAACCTTTCTCTTGGTACCCATTGACATCTGTGTTCCCTGTGCTGCTGAAATAAACGTGTGTCTCATTACATCGGGCTGTCAAAACATGCTGGCGCTAATGAAATGCAGAATCTTTTCCTCTCATACTGTGGAACTGGGCATAGGACCCAGTAGGAAAATGGACCCAAGAACCTGGCTCCATCCAGCAGCCATGCCAGAAGCACTAACTAAATCTAAAAATCACAGATCCAATTAACTAATCCCTTTCCTGAAAGTGCCAAGAAGAAATAATTTTGTCACTACCCTTTTGCCATGAACCCTGATCCAATGTTCAATATTCTTTTGATTTTTCTAGACCCTTCCCCCCCCAAAAAAAAGACATTATTTCAAGGCTACTCCCTATTGTCCTGTTTTCTACATTCTTGACAGAGGTATGTTTTTCATACTCTCCACAACACTTCACTGATGGGACCATATTTATTTTAAATTTCTGCACAATATTTTAGTTGGTCTCGTGTATGTTTCACAATTAGTTGAACATACAAAGCCAGATTCTTTACAGAGGGCAATGTGGGTAATGATGTCCCGGGGATTTTTTTTCTCCTAGTGAAAAATATGAAAGATTCATCTTCGCATTTATTTTTTTTATGGTCACCTAAGAGCCTCAGAAGCAGAGATATTAAATTCCATCTTGGGAAATAACACCAAAACTATCAAGCAACAGTCCCCTCTGAACAATACTAAACAAGACTGCACTTCATGACAAACTTTATTCCCTAGCAGTAAGAGTGGGATCACAGCTCAAAAAACATGTTCTCAAACAGATGGGATCTACAAAGTATTTTCCTATCTATCATTTTCACTTTTCTCTGTTTTCTTTTCACTTTCTTGTCACATAAAAATTGGATTGCAGGCTGATTTATCACAGGGGCTGTAGGGCACAACTGCTATTATGTCTAAGATGGTTTCATGTGACTTTTATCCACAACAGCCAAGGACAAAGTTTCTATTACCAAATTACTTCAAAGTGATACAGAGTTCTATTAATTAAAAAAATTAAGTGTGAAAATTGCACCACAATGTTCCTACAAATACACATTCCTTTTAGAAGTTTTTTATAGTATTAAACTGATGTGGTGCCAACCAAAATATTTGATTCTGGGCACTGTTTTCTCAGTGAAAATATTACTTATTTGGTGAGTGGTTCAGACTGACTTTGAGGTCTAACATAAAGAGAAAGGCTGCAAGCAGGGGGTGAATCAGGCCCTAACGATTGTCTGCCTGTTTAATTCAGATCAAATCAAGAGCTGGCTTACCGACTTATTGACCCTTGACCTCTAGGCTGAGATTTCCAGAATGTTCCCCAGCATGGTGGCAGCTTTTGTTTACCTTCAAGTAGGA
This sequence comes from Avahi laniger, assembly GCA_963575035.1. Lineage (NCBI taxonomy): Eukaryota > Metazoa > Chordata > Mammalia > Primates > Indriidae > Avahi > Avahi laniger. The sequence continues at coordinate 46,168 of CAUYSK010039174.1, read as the reverse complement.
TGTTTTGAGACCCTATTAAAAAATAATGCTAATTTGTATGGCAAACTTTCAAGTCAAAATTGTCTGGGTTTTCTGCTGCTTATAGAAATCTGAGCTAAAAGCAAGGCCCACACTCCCCGCCACTTGGGCTTAATAACAGAAAACAAAGAAACCGTATAAACAGACCTCTTTTATTGACTATAGGCCCCATCTTTTCCCTTCTTGAAACATGAGTCATCGGGGCATAGAACTTACACCATAAGCAGTAACCAGATACCCTTAGAATCATTAGTATCTCCGACACTAATTGGATTAAAAATCACGAAGCATACTCACAGACTGGAGCATTCAAATCAAATTAGCCAGCATCTTATTTTTAAAAAATAAGGAATTAGTGCCTTGTGTGTACATTATCATCACAAGTTAATGAGGGAGGTAGCGTGACTGGAACCTCTCACGTTACCGGAACTCAGATACCACAAAATGCCCTCTTCATTTTTTTTCATGCAAAAGCTGAGCTCCAATCTTGAAACGCTACAGCTGAATTCTCCCCTAAGGTAGTACAGCAGGAACTCCTCACTTTGCAAATGAAGAAATGAAAATCTAAAGAAGTTGTGAGGGGCCCCAGACCTCACAGGGGTTTAGCAGCAACGCCTGCAGCTAAGCCCCGGCGTCCTCACCTGCGACGCTCCGCGTGCTCTGGTCACTCCCCACGGTCGCCCTTGGGATGAGGAAGGACATGGCGGCCGTTCCAAGCAGGAGTGAGACCATCGCGCATCCCAGCCACCGGCTTTGGCTAAACCAGAGACCTGTGCTCATGCTGGCCTCATAGGGTAGAACCACCCAAGTCCTCACGGTCCACCGATAACGGAGAAAAAAGAGCAATGGCCACGCGAACGAGCAGAGGCTACTTCCGCTTCCGGTTAGAATGGACGCGCACAGGAAAGACCTTCGTTCTTAGGGTAATACAAGAGAAACGTGGACAAAACAAAGAGCGTGTTTTTCTACCAGGCTAGTTAACAGCAGGGGAATGCAAGGAGCCCTCCATGAGCTGAATTCCAGAGAGAAGGAGCCTGTTCGGTGAAGGACCCGCTTCCATCCCTGGGGGAGGGGCCAGGTCCGGTATGAGAAGATGGAGGCGGGTCCTGCTGGAGTTGGGGGGACCTTGAGGAGCACCCACTTGAGCCTGAGGTGACCATGCAGCTGGCGGGATGGATGGCATCTGGGGGAGCCCCAAGCAAATCATTCAGCCGGATAATTCTCCCCCACTGTACCACACCCGGTCCCAGATTTTGCTGAGGAAATGACAGGGGAAGAAAACACACCCTGTGGTGCTTGGACTTGGAAGCCTGGAGTTTAACCCAAAAGGAACCAAGGGCATCTGGAAGCACAGCACCCCTTCTTAGCACAACTACTGACAAGATCAGAAAAGTCTATCCACAAAAAGAAACAAAGAGCACCCCAAAGGGCAAATATGTGAATAAATATGAAAGACTGTTTCTCATCAATGCTTAATTTATTTAAAAGATAATTGTTTGAGGCAAAAATAATAGCAATGTGCTATGGAGTTTATAACATGTAGAAGTAAAATACATAGCATCATAGCGCCAAAGATGGGGGGTGATAAATATGAATTTATTGTTAAAACCTCATATTTGTAGTAGTGTAAGATTAATTCAGTGTATTTTATATTAAGGATGCAAATTTTAATCTCTACAGCAATCATTTAAAATATCAAGCAGCCAGGTGTGGTGGCTCATGCCTGTAATCCCAGCAGGAAGATTGCTTGAGGCCAGAATTTCGAGACCAGCTTGGGCAACATAACAAGACACTGTCTCTAAAAAAAAAGAAAAAGAAAATTAGCCAGTCATGGTGGTGTGCACCTGTAGTCCCAGCCACTTGGGAGGCTGAGGCAGAAGGATTGCTTGAGCCCAGGAGTTTGAGGTTGCAGTGAGCTATGACACTGTAGCTTGGGTGACAGAGACCCTGTCTCAAAAATAAATAAATACAAATATAAAATAAAAAGCAAAGGGGCTGTTTTTAAAGATCTCTTTCCTGCTCGCTCTCTCTTTGGAGAGAAGTGAATGGATGTGCTGCCCAGATGTGCCGTCAGGGTGGAGCTACTCATTCCCCAGCTGCTACAAGAGTTGGCTGCTGTAGCCTCTCTCTAACCCCTCTCCAGAATTGCCCTTATTACTAAAAGCAGCCTCACCCAAAGATCCATCCCTCATCTGGGGGCAGCCTGCATCTTACTACTTGCTGATGTGGGGTACCTAGCATTCCGGTCCCTTGGCCTCAACTGGGCAGAGTCCAGCTCCAGAGCTCCCCATGTGATTGGCTGAGGCCTTTGTTGCAACTGGATCACAGGATCACTTCTGCCTCCCCTCACCCCCTGCCTGTTCCCGCTTCCCTCACCCTTCACAGGGTTGGTCCTGAGACCACTCCCAGGAAACCCACACGCAGTCTGTTTGCTGGGAAACCTAACCTCTGAATGTTGGTCCCAGGAGTATGTTGGAACCAGGTCACCTGCCAGCAGCTGCAATGAGGACCTCATCGCTGGTGGTAGGTGCTTGCAGTCATGGTGCACTTGTTAAAATTTTCAGTGGTGGTGAACCAGGACATGATACCTAGGAGGATAATGCTCTATCGGATGTGGAATCTCAGGCATTTAAGAGTTTTGGGGGAAAGAATAATTATAGGAACCACTGAATTAGATGGTTGCTAGATGCTATCAATGCATTGGAGAAAAATATAATAAAAGGCTGATGGTGGTTAAGCAGCAAGATAAAGCAAAGTGTGAAGACTAAAGGACCTCCTTGGCAGCATGTGAAGACCTTCATCCTCTGCAACTACAGGGCAGAGACAGCTGAGAAGCAGACCCCGGGTTTAATTATAAAAGTAGAAGAGCTCAAAAGAACATGGAATTCTCAGCCCTGGCAGGTCTGCGAGGCCAAGGTCCTTGGTTAGGAAAGAGTGGGAGGGGACATCTGGGTTGATATATTAAAACCTTGAAATCCCTAGATCCTCTGGAATTCTCTAGGCCTGAAAAAGTATCCTAGTCTTCTCCTTAAAGGTTGACACCTGCCTTTGCAAGGAGACAACGATGAAGTTCTGTTTCACAAGACAATACATGACAAGTCCCGCCCCTGTCCCTTGCAAATCTACTCCCAGCTCTGCTTCTGGCCAACAGCCCCATAAGTAGGATCAAGTCACAACATGACCTGGCCAGAGAAGTGTGATCCACTCTGAGAGAAAAGGGGCGCTAGACAAAGGAGCTGCGGGACCCAACCAACACGTCCAACGGGAGCCAGGAGAGAATGCATGGAAGGGAATGGTGAGGTTGCTGGACAAAGGGAGACGAAACGCAAAGTTGGACAGGGAAAATGCATTGATATAGAAGCATTCTCCTTTGATACAATGTTAGATGGAGCTAATATCCTGAAAGCTTAGAAAATACAATGCTAAGTGGCATGGAGATGCTCTGTCTGCCATGGAGGATGAGGATGGAAGGGATCAAAAGGCTAAGAGAAGTGGGCACACTAGAGTGGGTGTGCCATGTGAGGCCAGAGAACCCAGCAGCTGATAGTTCTGCAGGAGAGCCTGGAGGAACACTGCATTTGCCAAAGCAAAAGAATGCATAGTGAGAAGGAAGTAGCTTGAAGGAGCTGAGTGGGCACTCTTCTCTGAAGGCCAAGACTACAGGAGGAGATCCTGAAGCAACACAGGACTCCCTGGTAACCGTGCTGCTGATAGAGGCCAGGAGGTACCGCTTCCCCTTCAATGCAAGGCATCTGTAATCATTGACCTAAGCAGCAAGGCAGGGAGCAGCAGCCAGAGGGATCGACCCACAGAGAGGTATCGACATGTGAAAAGAAGTTTGCATTCCTGGGGGAAGACAGACAGGCAGCCTACAAAGTATTGCTCAGTCTGTACAGCTAAGATAAATCAAGGATGGATGATCAGGAACCTGGGGGCACAGACTGAAGAAGAGGCTGGTCCCTGGTCCTTCCCCTAAAGGGACCTGCGGCCATTTACTTGGGTAGCTGTACTTTGGGGAAAGGTGAAAGCTCAGATGTCAGAGATGTTGAGGATTTTGAGGATGCTAGTCGCAGCTCGTTGCTTACACTGACACCTGGGACCTGGAACATTACTGTTTACTCCTTTTAGATGGGGTGAATATAAGGCCCGGATAATAAATGACATCCTGGCCAAAGCCCAGTTCACTGTGAATTCAGATATATCTTCAGCAGATATGCCTGCCTGGCAATGGCAGTCACGGGCTCCATATTTAGGATAGCAAAGCTCACCAGAGTGGACAAAAGGCAGGATTACGTCTGATGGGGATGAGTTAGCAGTTAAGAGCATAAGCTTTGAAACAAGACAGAGTTGTATTCCGATCCCAGTTTTGCCACTCAGTAACTAAGATTTTGGGTAAGTTAACCTCTCTGAGCCTCAATTTCTTGATCTTTAAAATGAGAATATTACGAGCCTCCTCAGAGTTATTTTCAATAAATGGTAAACTCTCGGCACAGGAGTGGGCACTCCCTATGTGGTCCCTATTAAGGCCATAATTATTATGAAGAGGGTTTGGAAGTCCCCAACAATGAATTCTGACCATGCAACCTTAGGTAGCACCCAACCTGGTCGGTGGCTGCCAAAGCCAGTGCTGGTGCACAGTATTGTCACCACGGAAGCGCCGTCACACAAAATGGGAGACAAATATGAAAACATCATGTGAACCTCTGGGACGTGTCATCTGGAGGCACAACGGATGGCAAAGATGGCAAAACATCTGCTTTATTTTTGTTCAGAGCAAAGAGCTCAAGAAAAGTCGGGACCGAATTCTACAGAAGTCTTTCATTCCTTTCTTACATCTCTTTCCTGGCCTGCAATGCTCTTGATAAAGAGACGGGACACTCATTACCTCAGTAGCCAGGACAGGTTGAAAACAGAAGCAGGCCTCAGGGCCATTTGGTGAACTTTGAGGATGACTGATTCTGGAATGCTCCAGTTATGCAGAACACAGCTGTCTCGCAATCTCGTGTATCTGGAATGTTTTAGAAAATTTGGAAGTCAGTCCACAAAACAGTTCAGGAGTCAAAAGAGAAATAGGCAAGTGAACTCACAAGGCGCAGGGAGAGGCCAGGAGAGGCCCTTTCTCTGGCCCGGGGGCCAAGGCTTATCTGTTCCTACTTTCCTCACTGCGGTGTGCGTTGCTTTCCTGTCCTCAACGCACGTTGAAAGCCACACACTTGAGGAACACGGGGACCTCACGGAGGCGGGCATAGCAGTCTTATAAAGATGTGTGGACAGCAGAAAGTGAGGGAGACAAGAGAAAATCAGCACAGGGCAGACATCAGAGATCAAAGGACAGCGCGGAGCCCCTGCAGTAGCGCCGTGGCACACCCAGGCTGCCTGGGTTCCCGGAGACCCTTTCTAGGCCAGAGCTCTGAAATATTCACCAACTGCTGACAACTTTGCCTTTCTCACAGGAAATAAGTGGAAATGGATTTTGGCCATCCGCCACTGGGTTCAGAAAGATCTGAGCAAGGGCTGTGCGCACCTGCCTTGCAACGCAATGATCAATTTCACGTGCTTGCAACAAACTGGACGGCAGTACATGTAAAGTTCCTAGGAGAAATTTTTGTCCAAAAGTAGCACTCGCTGGTTGTAATGTGGCCACTAAAGTTCAGAGGGGGACTCACCCATTCCACGTGCCTCCAGCGGGGTTTGGGACTTACAATTGCATGTCCTCCGCACTGTGGCAGCCTAAATAATGGCTCCCAGAGACATCAAGGCCTGACTCCTGGAACCCGCGGTTGTTACCTTACATGGCAAACAGAATTTTGCAGATATAATTAAGGTAAGAATTTTGAGATGAAGAGATTATCCTGAGTTATCTGAGTGGGCCCTAAGTATAATCACAAGTGTCCTTATAAGACACTTGATGGAACATTTATAAATCTGAGAGACAGAGAGAGAGAGAGAGAGAGGTGAACACAGAGGAAGAAAAGGTGATACAATGACCACCGGTGGGAGAGATGGCTCCTGGCTTTAAAGACGGGAAGGAGCCATGAGCCAAGGGATATACAGGTGGTTACTAGAAGTTGAAAAAGACAAGGAAACAGTCCTCCCTTGGAGCCTCCTGAGGTAACCAAGCAAACATTGGCACTGTAGAGGGAGGGGTTCAGTGCTGGTCAGATACGTGAAGAAATAATTCATGGCCCAGGCAGACCCCGATAGCCACCAAAGAAGCAAAGGTCTACAATGTAGCAACATTTGCTTGTATAATATCATTATATTATAGGATAATATCATTTTTAAGACAATATCATTTTATATACAGAAAAAAGGAGCAACAGAAAAACTTTGGCCTCCATATCTCTTTGTGGTCCAAATTTTCAACTTCCTCTGTTATAATATATTTTTTTTTCTGTCTTTTTCTTTAATGGCTTGATTGAGAGCAATTCATGTACCATGTAATTCACATTTTTAAAAGTGTACTATGCAGTGGTTTTTAGCATATACACAAAATTGTGCTACCATCCTTACTGTCTAATTCCAGAATATTGTCATCACCCTAAAAAGAAAGCTCATGTCCTTTGGCAGTCACCCCCCGTTCCCCCCAGCCCTCATCCCTAGGCAACCATTATTCTACTTTCTGTCTCTATAGATTTGCCTATTCTAGACATGTCATAGAAGTGGGATTGTACAATATGTGGCCTTTGTGTCTGTCTTCTTTCAGGCAGTATAATGTTTTTAAGGTCCATCAATGTTTTTAAGGTCCATCAATGTTTACCAGTATTAGTACTTCATTCCTTGTTAAGGGCGAATACTATTTCATTGTATGGACATACCATATTTTATTTATCCCTTCATCAGTTGATGGGCTTTTTAGCTATTACGTATAATGCTGATATGAAAAGTCATGTACAAATCTTTGTGTGGACGTGTATTTTCAATAACCTTGGCTATAAACCTTGACATGGAATTGCTGGATCATATGATAACTCTTTGTTTAAATTTTTGAGGAACTTCCAGACTATTTTCCAAAGTCATTACACCATATTACACTCCCCCAGCAATCTACAAATGTTTCAATCTTTGTCAACACTTTCCAACACTTGTTATTGTCTGCCTTCTTCGTTATAGCTATTGTAAGGGGTGTGAAGTGGTATCTAATTTTGGTCTTGACTTGCATTTCCCTAATGACTCGTGATGTTGAGCTTTACTTCATGTGCTTATTGGTTATTTGTATATCTTCTTTGGAGAAGTTTTTTCAGATCTTTTGCCTATTTTCAAATTGGATTTTTTGTCTTTTTGTTGTTGAGTTGTAAGAGTTCTTTATATGTTCTCCATATAAGTTCTTTATCAGATATATGATTGGCAAATATTTTCTCCCATTCTGTGGGATGTCTTTTTACTTTCTTAACAGCATCCTTTAAAGCACAAAAGTTTTTAATTTTGATGTCTAATTTATCTATTTGTGTTGTTGTCATTTGTGCTTTTCTAAGAAGCCATTGTCTAACCTAAGACCATAAAGGTTTTCTCATGTTTCCTTCTAAAAGTTTTACAGTTGTAGCTCCTATATTTAAGTCTGTGACCCATTTTAAGTTAATTTTTGTGTACTGTGTGGGTCAGGGGTCCAACTTCATTTCTGTGCATGTGAATATGTAGTTGTCTTGGTACCATCTGTTGAAAAGACTATTCCTTCCCCATTGAATGGTCTTGTCATCTTTTTTGAAAATGCATTGACTACAGATGTTTGGGTTTATTTTTGAACTCCCAATTCTGTTCCATTGATCTGTATGTCTGTCTTTATACCAGTACCACAGTCTTCACTATTGTAGCTTTGAAGGAAGTTTTGAAATCTGAAAACATGAATCTTCCAAATTTATTCTTCTTTTTCAAGATTATTTTGGGTATTCTGGATCCCTTGTGTTTTCATATAAACTTTGGAATTGCTTATCAATTTACACACACACACACACACACACACACACACAAAGGCAGTTGGAATTCTAATAGGAATTGCATTGAATTCATATATCACTTGGGGCAGTATTTCCATCTTAACAATATTTTTTTTTTTTTTTTTTTTTGAGACAGAGTCTCACTGTGTTGCCTGGGCTAGAGTGCCGTGGTATCATCCTAGCTCACAGCAACCTCAAACTCCTGGGCTCAAGCGATCCTCCTGCCTCATCAGCCTCCCGAATAGCTGGGACTACAGGCATGCGCCACCATGCCCGGCTAATTTTTTTTTTTTCTATATGTTTTTTTTAGTTGTCCAATTAATCTCTTTCTAATTTTAGTAGAGACGGGGTCTTGCTCTTGCTCAGGCTGGTTTCGAACTCCTGAGCTCAAACAATCCGCCCGCCTCGGCCTCCCAGAGTGCTAAGATTACAGGCGTGAGCCACTGCGCCTGGCCCCATCTTAACAATATTAAGTCTTCCAATCCATAAACATAAGATGTCTTCCGTTTATTTAAATCTTCTTTGATTCTTCAACAATGTTTTATAGTTTTCGGTGTATAAGTTTTAACTACTTTGGTTAAATTTATTTCTAAGTATTTTATTCTTTTTGATACTTATTGTAAATGAATTATTCCTTTAATTTTATTTTCAGATTGTGTACTGTTATTATTTATAAATAGAATTGATTCTATATGTTGATCTTATATTTAGCAACCCTGCTGAACTTACTTATTAGTTCCAATATTTTTAGTGGGTTTCTTAGGATTTTCTATATATAAGATTATATCGCCTGCAAAGAGAAGTAGCTTTATGCCTCCCTTTCTAATCAGGATGCTCTTTATGTACTTTTCTTGGCTAATATCCCTGATTAGAACCTCCAGTGCAATGTCGAATAGAAGTGGCCAAAACAAACATCTTTGTCTTGTATCTGGTTTTTAGCGGGGAGGGATTCAGTCTTTCACCATTGTGTTAACTGTGGGCTTGTTATAGAAGCCTTTTGTCTTAGTCCGTTCAGACTGCTGTAACAAAATCCCATAAACTGTGTGGCTTATGAACAACAGAAATTTATTTCTGACCATTCTAGGGGCTGGGAAGTCCAAGACCAAGGTGCCGGCAGATTCGGTGTCTGGCAAGGACTCACTTCCTGGTTCACCTTTTCTCTGTATCCTCACATGGTGGAAGGAGCAAGGGACCCCACTCAGGCCTCTTTCATAAGGACTCGAATTCCATTCATGAGGGCTCCACCCTCATGACCTGATCTCCCCCTAAATACTCCATCTCCTGATACCATTACCTTGGGGGTTAGGATTTCATCATAGGAATTCTGAGGGGCCAAAAACATTTACACCACAGCAACCTTTATCAGGCTGAGGAAGTTCCCTCCTATGCCCAGTTTCTGAGTGTTCCCTAGTTATGCTCTTAAAAACCAAAAATTATGCCCAGCCTAGAGTCATTTGGACTTCTGGTTTTATACATCCCAGAAGGCATCATCATGTCTGATGCTCAGAATGACAATTCCAAGACAAAAGGATGACGAATTCTGTTAGATCCCAAGTGTCCGGAGGCACAGCACCATATAAAACACTCTGAAATGTTTCTGTGCAAAATGGTTTAAACAAAGGGAAGAGTATTACCGATCGAAAGGCCCACGCATTTCCACCCGAGTCCTTGGCTGCTGCTCTCTGTTTATTTCCAGCTGTCAGTTGGAATCAGCACACGCATTCTACAGTCTTGACAGGGAAACAGGTAAACCTCAAGCCTCCACCTGGTTTTCTTCCAAACCCTTCGGTTCCTCCTCCTTTCCTCCCACCAGCTGCAGCCCCTCTATTATCTCCTCATTCCCACACTTTTCAGTTCCAGTGGAGGACAGCACCCGGGCCTTGGGGAAGAGCAGAAAAGGGAATGGAACGAAAATTCTCCACAGTGTTTCAGGAGATTTGTTTGAAGCTGCAGTGATGATCTGTCCCACCCCATGTCCCTGCTGGACTAAAGCAGTCCCCTCTCCCCCGCAGGAGAGGCTGGGAGCTGCCTGGATCACACAGGGGTGGGACTTCTGGCCCTAGACCCCTCCTGAGGGTGTGTCCCATAAGCGGAAACTGAAGGGCCTGCCTCTTTGCTAGGCTCAGGTCTCAGGGCTTCCAGGACATGTCACCCTCTTCCTAGCTTCCTCCCTGCTCAGTGACAGAGGCCCCGGAGGCACCCCCCAGCACCCCCTGACACCAGGCAGAAACTCTTCATAAACACTTCCCCGGGTTTCCTGTATCCCTGGATGACTAATCATCTCGAAACTCATGAACGATTTTAGTCGATTTAGTCATCTCAAGCCCCCAGGCCTGGATTTGTGCACAAGGCAACCAGCCTCTCCCCAGTGGGCTCTGGGAAGCCTTGACTGAAGTAGGTGTGGCCCTTCTAAGTCACTGTCCTGGCCTGGAAATCCTGGAGCACAGCAGGCTCCCCAGAGACTTTGCTCAACTTAATCTCTTTACTGTGGGCTCTGGCTCCTTTTGGAAGAGGCTCCTACAAGCAGACCATGCACAGAGCTCATTATGTATAGTCTCCATGTTCTTCAGGTATCCTCTGGACACCAGTGCATCCCTCTTCTGGTAACAGGACCCCAAATCTCCTTTACATAACAACTACTCCCCTTCTGTCTGAGCTTGACTCAGCTGGGTGATTTACATAATACCAGTCTCTGGTGACAGTTATTGCTCCAGAGATTGGCACATACCCTAAGTTTTTCCTACCAGAGTAAATCCTCAGACTTGTTCAGAAGCTAGCAAGATGGGATATGTTCTGTATTCCACAGCCTCTAACCTGAAAGACTTTGGGTCCTGGAACTGCTGACCACATCTTGATCCACCATATGAAGTTCAAGAATAATGTCGACATGAAGGAGGGTGAAGGGCTGAAGGGTAAAGATATGGTTTGACATTTTATGAACTCCTAGATCAAGCCATACCTGCACTCAATATATTCCTTGAAATTTACATGAATAAATTCATGTAAAATTCATAAAGCCCATGTGTGTTAGATTTTCTGTCATTTGCATCCAGAAGATTCCTAAAGACTAAGGTCTTCTGCACGTCTATAGGCATGTTGACTGTGGCCCTGCTGCCCTTTTCCCTCCCCCCAGCAGGCAAGTCCTCCTTCCCCATGATGTAAACCTCCCTGATCCTTCAGAGTATTTCTTTAATGTTACCTGGAGCTTCTCATGACATCTGTCCTGATTGTTTCCTTCTTAAACTAATGAGATTATAACCTATAACCTTGAATCTAACTGATCCCTTAGAGCTGTGGTCCCCAACCCCTGGGCCCCAGACAGGTAAGGGTCGTGGCCTGTTAGGAACTGGGCTACACAGCAGGAGATGAGCAGCCAGTGAGGGAGGCTTCTCTGTATTTACAGCCACTCCCTATCACTGGCATTACAGCATAAGCCCCGCCTCCTGTCAGATCAGGGACAGCATTAGATTCTCATAGGAGCTTAAACCATACTGTAAATTACACATGTGAGGGATCTAGGTTGCACGCTCCATATGAGAATCTGATGCCTGATGATCTGAGGTGGAGCTGAGGCAGTGATGCTAGTGCTGGGGAGTGGCTGCAAATACAGATGATCATTAGCAGAGAGGTTTGACTGCACAGAGACCATGATAAATCAATTGCTTGCACACTCATATCAAAACCCTATCCGTGAGTGTCAAGTGACAATTTAATAACAATAGAAACAAAGTGCACAATAAATGTAATATGCTTGAATCATCCCAAAACCATCCCCTCTCTCCCCATGGTGCGTGGAAAAATTGTATTCCCTGAAACCGGTCCCTGGTGCCTAACAGATTGGGGACTGCTGCCTTAGAGCTTTCCTTAGGGAGCTCTTAGAAATATTCTTGACCCTTAAAGGTAGGAATCAGGGTCTGTCTGTCTGATACGTGCACCGTCCTCACCCCATAGGTCCTTAGAAATGCTTCTGGGGAGCTGGGTGCTCTACAAGCACAGGGACCATACCGACATGCTGCACTGCGTGTGGTAGTTACCCTGCAAGGGATTGGGGATGCTTAATGGGCAGGACTTCTGCATCTTATTTCTGTGTTATTATTTGTGTCTTTTATAATACGACCACTTATTTTATTAATAAAAACCTCTAACTTGCAAAGTAAACCCTCATGTGAATCACTGGGGTGGAGCAGTGGGTCACCAGCCCTTCCACACAGTGTTCCCAAGCCTCTTTCCCCCATTTCTCCCAAGGGAGACGCACACTTGCTGCTTCAAGCAGAGACCCAAGCACCAAGTCAGGGCCTTGACCTTGCCTGGGAAGGACCTATCGCCAAGACGCAGGCGTAGACAAACGGCCGCACAGAGCACTTTATCCCTTAGAAAATCTCCAAACCCAGCATCCTCGATGCTGCCCAGACTCTTCAAATACAAGGGCAAATAAAATAAATAAAAGTAAATATTGTACTCATAAGCAATGGAGTGCCTAGCAACCAAGAACAAAGGAGGGCTGAAAGAAGAGGGTTGACTTTCACAGGCCCTTGTGTGTAAAGTGCAGTAAAAATCGTTTCTGTGTGAATAATACATTTTTGAGTGTTAAATTGCAGGTGTAGGGGGATGCTCAGGCCTGGAGCCGACAGAGGCTCGGCGTGCCCCGGCCCCATCCTGAGGAGAGGGCAGCGGTCTCCTGGGCCTTTGTTCCTCTTACTGGTATTGGGGGAGGGGGAGGTCTCCCCTGTAGCGTTAGGACTGGAACATCAGGACCAGGCCTCAATTAAGCCCATTAAGGGGCCCTAAACCCTGGAACGATAGTGATGCAACCCTACATGTAATTCAAAAGAAAATGCTAAGTCACAAAATAAATGTAAGAACTCTGATGATTTTCTATAATGACCGTTTCAATGCTTTGTTAGGAATAATGTACACAAAGCACATTACACTGTTCTCATTAAATTTTTTTTGTTATGAAAACTTTTAAATATACTCAAAGTAGAGAGAAGAATATGATTTTTGAACCTATCCTCCAGGTTTGGTATTATTAAAATTCTGCTGTATTTGCCTCTTTGATCGTTTTTCCTCCCTTTCTTTGCTAAACTATTCGAAAGCCAATTCAAGACACCATGTCAGTTCATCTGCACATAACTGAGTACACATCTATAAAAATTATGGACATTTTCTCATATAACCACAAGGCCATTATCATTCCTGTATGAACCGGGGTGTGTTATGTTTGGTTTTCTTTTTGACACTCTCCAACACTTAGCCCGTAATCACATTTCCCTGACAGTCTCAAAAGCACATTTTTCATTTGGTTTGTGTTCTCGTTTTTAATACCCTGCCTTCCCAGTGCCCCAGGCACATGCCTCGATTGACTCTTGGAAATCTAGGATTATCTGGGATATGTAGAAAGCAGAGGAGAGGCAAGAAAAAAGAAAAAGAAAAAGAAAACACCGAAGTTGTATTTTATAAGATCTATGTGAAATCTTGCTGGCCCTTAGCTTTGTCCATATGGGGTCCCCACTAGGTGGGATAGGATTAAACTGCCCCAGCAGATAAAGCAGATTTTTCCCCACTGTCTTCTAAATTTTGAGAGCTTCTGAAGAATTGGGGTGGGAGGCAGATAAAAGGTGGTTGTCGTTGTTTGTCACCATGGCAACTCTAGCCAGGGCTTGGCCACGTTAGGATTTTCCAGCGGATTTTGAAGATTGCTAACCCCAGGCCAGAGTGAGCAGGAAGGAGGATTTGCAGGTCTCCAGCTGCTCCCTGGTGTGGCTTCCTCAAGGAAGAAGGAGAGGGGAGCTGGAAGGCAAAGGTCAGTAGCAAATGTGAAGGAAGAGAAGAGACCTGGAAAAGTTCTCTTGACTCCTTAGGAATCCCCCTGCCACGGGGATTGGGGGACACATTCAATTCCTGTGAACTGACCGATCCAAGAAAAGTGAAAAATGTTCGTGCATTATGACCCAGCAACCCCACCTCTAGGAATTTATTCTCAGAAAAAGCCAGAGTTTGCCCAACGATTTATTCTGTTTGAGGATGTCCCTTAGAGCATTCTTTACAGCCACAAAGAGGGTGGGGAGGATTACCTTCAGGCTCGGCAACACGGAATTGGTTTAATAAATTATAGCTCATCGCCATGAGGAAGTACTGAGCATCCATTCAAAACATGTTTTGGAAAAATATTCAGTGATATGGGAAAATGTCCACAATACATTAAGTGGGGGGAAAAAAGAGATTATAAAACAGGTCTGATGTTAATCTCATTTTTAAAAAATTAAAAGAAAAAGAAAGGAAGAGAAGGAGAGAATGAAGAGTCTATAATTAAAATGTTTTTAAAAATACATACATACAGTTTTTTCACCAAGTGGTAGAATTTTTTTACATTTCAAATTTCTTGCAATAAACCATCAACTTGTACTTTAAAATTTTTATATTAATAATAAGAATCATAGAAAGAGGAAAGGGAAAAAGAAGAGAATGAGAGAGAAGGAAAGAAAGAGAAGATAAATGTCCGAAAAGAAAAGAAAAGAGAGCGGAAGGGAAGGGAAAGAAGAAAAGAAAGGAAATAAATTTGGGCCAGTGGGGTTTAAGAGTAGTTTTAGAAGGTTCATGTAGGGTTAAAAAGAATTATTTTATAACAGAAGAAAAGGAAACAAAACAAAGATTTAGAAAGTCTAAGTAATTTTTTAATAAGTTGTTGGCACGTATGCATTGGACAACCTCAGGCCAAAATTTTCTTTGGCGAGAATGTGGCTTCCTTTCTTTATAAGACTAACATCACAATGAACCTTGACTTTTTAGGCTGTGAACCATAATAAATAATTTATAATATTGTAGCAGCGAATTTGTATAATTTTACTGAATGATCATTAGGTAGCTGTTTAATCGATTGAGAGCCCGGTATGGAGTTCCACGGTTTATTTATTAGCTCACAAGGGCCCACCTAGAGGACCGTCGCTCATTAAAAAAGTGATGACAAAGTTGGATAATATTCTTCTCACGAAGTTTTCCAGAACAATCAGTAAGTGCACTCTGTGCTCAAGGTGAAAAGAAAACAACCAGGTCCTGGTGACAGCTCCTGGCTTGTGAGTGAATGAAGCTCAAAGGAACACATTTCTTGGGGATTCTAGTTAGGCCCCTCTACTGATTTGTTCTGTAAACTTTGGATTTAGTCAAAGGTCACACTCAAGGATCCAGAAGGCCACATGTGGCCCCGAGGCTGCAGGTTCCCCACGCACCTGGTCCCCGGTTCTGCAGCGGTGGGGATGGCAGAGGGGGGCACAGCCAGGGGCTGGGAGCGTCCTCAGCCCTCCTTCCCTCTCTGGCTCCTTCCAAAGCAGACCGCCCCCCCAGCACAGGCACCCACAGGCATTTCGAACAGCATGTGCCCTGCCTTAGGCTACAGGACACACCAGGTTAATTCGCAATTATCTAGGGCTGTAGGGGCAGGTTGTGGTTTCAAGCTCTCAGACTGCCTTCCTCTCCCTGACCCGCGGTCAGCTGAGATGCCTCCTTGCACTTCCACATAGCACGGCTGGGGAGAAAGTTGAAACTTCCGCCATGAATGGAAGATGGTCACTGTCTGGGGCTTCCCAGTCACCAGCACACTAAGAACCTATCACATGTCGGCTTCATCCCAAACATTCATCTAACAGGTATTCCCTGAGCACCTGCTCCGCACCAGAGCCTGTTCTAGGTACTGAAGGTAGAGTAGTGAGCAAAACAAAGTTCTCCTTCCAGCTCGTAAGCAACAAAAACAAAATAAACAAGAAAAATAAACAAAATATATAGTATTTCACATAGTTTAGAGCTAAGAAGAAAAGTGGAGAACAGGTACAGGACATATGAAAGGTGGCTATTTAGATAGCCACCACCAAGACAGTGGTTATCTGTGAACAGGAGCGAATAAGGTGAGGGAGTGAGCCAGGCAAGGCTCTAGAGAAAGAATTCCAAGCACAGAAACAGCAAGTGCAAAGGCCCTGAGTTGATTGTTCCTGGCACGATTTTGGCAGTATTTCCCAACCTTTTTTTTTTTTTTTAATTTAAGGCATCTTTTTAGACTTTTTTTCCTAATTGTCCCTTGTCCATGAAATGTTAAAGCCACAGATATATTGCATATCTGTTTATGTACCATTTGCATATCTGTACTTCATAAATAAAAAAAGTAAGATACTTTTTGCACTCCAGAACAATTTTTGTGCCCTTGTGAGCAGTATCCTCCCTACTGGGAATGCAGGATTTAGGCTCAGCAAGGAGGCCCTGGATCTGAAGCACAGTGAGGAGAGAGCGGGAGGAGAGAAAGTGAGGAGTTCAGGTGCGAGGTGCAAAGGGCCTGTGGTCAGACCTCAAGTGTGCATGTTCTGATCTCCTCTAATTGTTCTCACTTTTTGTCAGACTCTCTGACAATGTGAGAGTGAGAATCCAGCCTAGCTCCAAAGGAAACTCAAGTCTATTCAAACATGGACATACTGGAGAGACAGTCTGTGGACATCCTTGTCTGCTGCTCCTCTCCTCTCAGCTTTGGATACCATTTCCAAAATGCTCGTGCGTATTTTGAGTGAGCCATGACAAAGCAAGTGAGAGCAATTTCATAAACAGAACTTTCCCCAGGCCTGGGCAGATGGAACCATCTCCACTTACCCGACGGATCCCTGGTGATGGGCCTCTTGGCACAGCCATGATCTTACCTCTAGGAATGGAATGTCCTGCACACAGTGACCTCCAGCCCAGGACACTCAGGAGCCCCAGTGCCTCTCACTGGTGCCGTCTCGGCCCCGGGGGTCCCTGCTCTCCCCTTTTCTGTTAACTTTAACTGCACTGGGGCAGATCCGTGGGAGTAAATTAAGAACAGAACTGACAAGGATCTGCATCCAGGCAAAGACTGACACCCCTTCTGGGGCCAGAGCCCACCAGGAAAATTGCTTCTGCTCATCATTTATCATTTCCTAACAGCTCCGTCTTCTCCAGTTTCTAAATCCCTGGAGGAGCCAGTAGCAAAAATGTTCCAAGGTCCAAGTCTCAAAATCAAGGGAAATGAGACATGGAAGCGGACCCCTCCCCACTTAAACTCCACACCTACCACACGCTCCTTGGGGTTAAGGATGAGAAAGGAGAACGTCGCCCCACTGCCACTACCACCGCCGCCACCACCACCAAGGAGAAGTGGAATTTAAGCCACTAGAAACCCATGGCTGCTTTGAGCAAAGCTGCTCACATGCGAGGACGCGGATTGCACAAGCCCAGCTGCTGGGGGGAGGTTTCTTAAAGCTTGAATGCGATGTCTGCCCAGCCAGGCGCTGGCCTGAATGCTCCTGCTTGGTCTTCTTGCCCATGGCGGCCAACATGCTTCACTGCAGGCTGCAGTGGTTGTTTATTCCTAGCAAGCTACCCTCAGACATGGCCAGAATGTGCAGAGGTCCTCCAATCGTGAACACCCAGCTGGGGCCCCATCCCTGTTGCCCTCCTAGGAACTAATTCTATACATAGCAGGAAGGGTGTTTGATACAGTGGCAAGGGCAGGCTTTGGGGACAGATGAGTCCTGGTTCAAATCTCGGCTCCCACCTATCTCAGATTATGTTATGTTGTCCTACCCTGTCCTGCCCTACCCTATCCTGTACCGTGCTACGCTAGGCTGTCCTACACCATTCTGTGCCACGCTGCCCAGCACAATGCCTGGCCCTTAGTAAACACACAGAAAATGATACTTATTCCCATTTTTTAATGATTCCACCTCATCTGGCAAATCTCCAGCTAGCAAATCTCGATAGGGTGCTTTCCCCAACCCCGCGGGCCTCTCCCCTGGATTAAGTCGGATCCTCATTCTCTTCTGCTCTCACTGTGTCTTATACAAAACTCCATGGCTACAAGGATCTTAATGTTTTTTGATATCTGCTAGCTCCTTGAGAGCAGGAACTGTGTCCTTTCCCCCATCCATCCCCAGCACTGATCACAGCACCTGGGCGGGAGGAACACGTCATAGATGCCGGAAGAAGGGAGAAAGTCACTTGCAAGCTTCTTTGCTTACGTGGGACCTGACTCACCACGCCTTGTCTTAGGCCAGGACTCCCAACAACGAGGACCTCAGCCTTCCTGCTGGGCAGCTCCCAACCCTGACACGTGCTCGGCAGGAAGGCAGAGATAACTGTCTCACGGTTTACCTCCTGCCCGTGTCATGGACGGCTCCTTCTTCCTGGTAGAGTTTTCTGGTATTTGAACAGGGCCATACCTGCCCCCTTCCCACTTTGCCTGGCTTAGATTCTCATTCCCTGGGTCATCATTCCACCCACAAAGACCCGGCCTGTCTCGCCTGCCAGCACTCACCCCACACCCGCCAACCCTTCCCATGCCCGTCTCTGGCCTGCCCCAGGCCCTTCCAGGCTTCCTGAAGGGGCAGCGAGCGACGCCCCCTCCACTGCGGTGCCTCGCGCCCTGCCGGGGGAGCGGGCATGACTGCCTTGGGTGACACCACCTGCTCCCATCTCCCCTCCTCCTTGATGCCTACCCAGCTCCGGCCTCCCACGGAACCTTGCTCGGCTGTTTCAAGTGATTCCCAAGAACCATCACTGGAAAGCCTTGCAGCCATCAAGAGGCGCTGATATTACGTGAGCTAGCACAAATCCTAAATTAAACTAAGCAAACGGTGCTAATCTCATCATCATCGTCAAACCTGGGCCCGCAACCCGAGATGACGCAGGGCTGCTGAGTCTCTGGACTGTGTGAGGGAAGGTTCCAGCGATTGGGTTGCTGCAAGATCAGGTTCACTTGGGGTAATAACGGCTGTTGCAATTACGTGTGCTGTTTACATACCTGCCCCTTGTACTTGACACAGTCCAGAAAAGGCCCCGGGCACAGCTGCTCAGCGCCTCTCCGGGTGAGCCACACACCTCGGAGAGCAGAGGAACCACCTCTCCCCGAAAGGGAAATGGAGCCCAGGTAATGTCTAGTTTGGGCACCTTTTCAGACCAGATGCCCCGAAGGAATATTCTTTCTTTTCCCCTTTCTCGTCTTTCTGTCTTTCAGTATCATTGTTACAGGATGGAACTTCTCTGCATAAAGAAAGAAAAAC
This sequence comes from Avahi laniger, assembly GCA_963575035.1. Lineage (NCBI taxonomy): Eukaryota > Metazoa > Chordata > Mammalia > Primates > Indriidae > Avahi > Avahi laniger. The sequence goes on along the minus strand of CAUYSK010039174.1, from coordinate 27,162 downwards.
TCTCCCGGTGTTTTCAATCTTTTAAAAACAGAAGCATCAGTACAATCTCATATCTTTGAAACAAATTTCCAGTAGTTTTGTCAGGTATTGCTGGAGGATTTGGAAATGAAGAAGTAGCCCTTTAACCTAGCGCAGGAAAACAAGCACGCTTCATCATTCTGTAGAAAAGCCAGCTCCATCTGTGTACAGTACCGAGAAAGCAGGGCTGCTGCCTCCCATCTGGGATCTGGGAGAGCCAACACATGCCTAAAAGCAGCCTGTTAAGTACCACCAAGAGGGGCTTGCAGATTAAAGTTACAAACCTTCAGCTTTGGGGGCTCAGGAGGGTACCTCCTAAAAATCAACAACAAAAGAAACAAAGCCATGAACGTGAGCACAATGTCTTCGAGTTTATGAAATCTTTTCTAACGCTCCACCTCACTGCGACAAAGCAGTGCTGTTGGTAAAACTGGGAGCGAAGAAGAGAAGGGCATCTGTAATTCACGAGCTCAGAGTGTGTGCAAAATGAGGATGGTTAAGAAGGGTGAGAAACGGCACGATTTGTTGGATTCAGCAGGAGCCGGGCCCCTGAGAACTAGGGAGTTAACAGATTGCAGCCAAAGCTGCAGCCCTCACGTTCTCTGACTTGAGAGATAATGAAGCAATAACAGCAGCAGAAGCCGCCAGCAAGGTCTCTGCTCCACGGCGCTGTCTGCGTGAGAGCAGCTGCTCGCGGGTGCCCGCTCAGGCTCCAGCCAGGGACTGCGGCCCTCTAGCAGACCAGCAACGCAGAGGACCAAACAGCCAGGCCTCGGTGGCCCAGGGCTAATTCTCTCCCTCAGGGACAGCAGAACCTTGGCTACCCTGCCTGTCCCTGGGCCTGTCCCAGGTCCCAGGGTGGGGCAGCCCATATGGTAGAGCTGTTGAGTCGCCAGAGACACCCAGAGTAAATAAACCCGGGGACTACAGATGGGAGGCCGGCCAGGCTGGCTCCATTTCTTGATCTCATCACAGGGGGAGTCCGTGTGGAAACCCTGGGAGGCACCTTAGCGATTTTCCAGGCCAACGGCTTCATTTGTCAGATGAGAAAAGCCCCCTCCCCGTCCCAGGGGCTAAGGGACTTGCCAAAAGTCACATAGCGAATCAACCACAATGCAATAAAAAGTGGTGGCTAAGAACAGCGCCGAGCTGGCTCCCCGGCCATTGCTCTGACACTTGGGCAAGTTAGGAAAGTTCTGTCTCCCCATTGCACAATGAGTGTGAGGTCAAGCCCTTCCGCGTTAGGTTCTTGGGGAGATTAGGTGCAAATGCATGAAAAGCGCACTGTCGAGTTAATAATAACTGCTTAGTAGATGTTGTTGGTTATATCTTATTATCTCATAACTGCATGTTGCTGGAAATAGACCTCAGGGACTCCCTCTGCCCAGGGCAGGGACATAATGTGATGAATAAAATCTCAGGAACTTGAGTTTAAATTCAGCTTCACCTCTAGTTTGGTGACTTTGGAAAAGTGACTTAACCTTGCTGAGCTATCATCGTTTTCATCTGTACAATGGGAGCAGTTCCGCCACCACACACAGATTTGCTCTGAGGACCAGAGGCAGGGAGATGGCAGGTGCTCATGGCAGCATGCGGCACTCAGTAAACCGCACCTGTCGCCATCAGGAGCTAATCCAAGCTCCTTCCCCCACTCAGCAGTGAGGACAATGCTTTTAGTTTGAAGAATAATAAGTCAATGCAGCGAAGAAGCTAAGTGTGTGGCTGCCCCAAAGGCTGGCAGAAAGCACGCAGCCGGCTGTCGGATGGCATGATTTGAAATGGACCATATGTTTGAAATTATGAACCCAGGTGTTAGGCCTTGGCACCTAAGGTTCACACCATTAGACTCAATCCTTTCGGTGTCTCTAACGGTCTTCGAGGTGCCAGGAAGCTTGCATTAAAGTGCAAATCAGTTTCCTGAGAAGGGAAACATATTAGGTTATCCTCTTAGCAAATCGCTGAGCTGGGTTGATTTGCATAAGGAAGATAAGGGAGAATTTGAAAGGACAGGGGCAAGAAGAACTGTCTTCTGTGGAAAGAGAGTTATCTTCCTACAGAGCCCCCAAGAGAGACGAGGGGGAGGGGCTCTTACACTGAAGGAGAGAGGCCAGGGGTAAAAAAACTGGTGCTTTCCATGGCCTTCGCATCCTGTCCCAGCCAGAATGACAGAGGCGTAAATTCCACTCCTGGCCCTGCTGTGTGAGGCTGAGGGAGTGTGAAGATCTGGTCTGGGTGGTGAGGCTCAGCAGAATCCTCAGAGACGCACACGTGGGCGAGCAGGCCCAGAAACTAACACCTGGAAAGGAGGGTCTGTTTCTTATGTGCATTGTATCCCTTGAAGCTTCACATCCTACCTTAAATATGCTGGAGCCCTTTGAATGTCCGCACAGGGAATAATCAAAGCTACAAAGATGAGAAAAATGATTAAAGACATTAAAGGTTTGTCTTTCGCATAGAATTTAGAAAAATGTATCCCTTAGCAATTATGATATCCCTGTTGATAACACAAGCAACTCTTTACTTGTTGTCTTTGAATGCTAGGATAGCAGAAGGGGCCTGGGTAAAACTTCTACTTTGTTTTTCTTCAGGGCCATAATTTCACATTCTTTCATTGAAATCCAGAGTGTTGTATCTTCAAGCAGGGAATAGGAATCACCTTTTATGTACAGTATTTCCTGTACTAAGAATGTGGATATGTAGATATTTCCCTGCAGGGTAGTACTAGTTTAAAGATTTAGAAAATTTAAATACTGTAAGGGCCATGGGACAAGTATCAGTGAAAAGACCCTCTTTGTACCAGGAAAGCCTGTTCTGAGCACCTTCGTCAGGTTTAGGGATTTCTGATTTCTAGACTCATTTATCTCATAGCCTTTGTCTAGCCCACGACCTCCAAGTTGGTAATAGAATAATAATAGGGCTACCTCTTGGTGGGTCCTTATTTGTTAGCAATGTGCTTATCACTTTACATGTGTATTTTTTTATTCTTTACAATAACTTAGAAGCTTTATTACCCTCATTTCACAGGTTAGAAACCGAGGCTTAGGTGGGTTATCAACATGTTCTGAGTCACACAGGCAAGAAAATGGCAGAGCCAGGATTTGGACCCAGGGCATGTAGCTCCTAAGGCTGAATATGAGCTGCTTTCTGATTTACCACTCTGCTCCGTTTATGAGAGGGAAACATAGGAATCTCTCTCTTCAGATTGCTTTGTCTCTAAAATATCCTTCAGGCAAGGGAAAAAAACTACCATTGAAGAAAATACCACTAAACACACAGAACTCGCAAAGCCCAGGAGAGGCAAAGAAGTCTGGGAAGTCACGGGATGGAAAACAAGATCTAGTTATATAGTAAAAATACTCCACACTTCAACCTCTTGATAAAAAGTACAACAAAGTACTTCTTAAAAAACTCTACCAAGAAGACATAGCAAATAGATCTTTCCAGACATGCTGCATACCTCTCTATTATTAGCTCCGTTTCAATTTATTCACTGAGTGATAAGAATTTCCCAAGAGACTGTTGGCTCTAAGGGTCAGTATCTCCTTGTAAGATCTTTAGATGAAGGAAGTCAGATAAAGTATTTCTTACAATGACTTCTAAGTAGTGTGTGTAATTCAGGTTTTAGCTCCACTGCCCACTAGCTGTGCACCCTCAGGCAAGATGCTTGGCCACTCTGGGCCTCTCCATTTTCTTCTGTAAAATGGGGGAATACCTAGGGTGCCAAGTTGCTGTGAGGGGCCAGATGCATGGCTCATAATCTCTAGGAAGTGGTTTCCTCAGTGGGGCCTGATTTGATGATTCCTCAAAAGATTTCATGTTTGGAGAACACAGGGCAGCCTTGGCAGGAAAGAAGATTCAATCCCATGGATCGCAAGTGCATTGCCTCTCAGCCTGGGGAACATACAGCATCTGGGGGCATGAGCCAGGACACACTAGAGGCGACAGGTGCCAGGTTTGGTCCTAAACTCTGGCTGGCCCTCTCAGCGTTAAGCCAAGGGATGGGGAGGGGGGAGTTCTCTTCCTATTTGTGACTTTTTGAATCTTTACTTCTCTTTTGGCTTTACTTGAAGATGATAACATCCCTGTTGAAGCACAGCTGGGGAATAAGACAGGCAGCGTGTTGGCACCTTCACCCTGAACTGTGCAACTTTTGTCAAGCAATGTCAGAGGGATGTTTATTTTCAAGATGGGTTTCTGTTCTTTTGGAAGAAGAAAAATCTCTCTTCCTTTTTGCACGTGGCTACAGCAAACTACAATTCACAGAGCTGCCCATTTTGATACATGTGCACGGGTGCTAGTGCACGCACACACACGCACACGAGTTGATCCTAGTCCTGGCTCCTTCCGAAACAATCCATCTTCAGCCTTCACTGTTAATTATGACTTTGTGCACCGATAACCAAATGACACCGAGTCTGGAGTGGCTGTCCCTGTCTCTCTGCATCACATTTACGCAGGCTGATGAGATCATTCCGGGCAAGGTTAAGGCAAGCCGCCGCAGTGCAAAGGTTCTGCATAAAACAAATACTGCTGGCTTTCGGGACCTGGCAGGGAAATTAAAAAGAAACCCAAGATGCTCTAGGCTTCTGTCCTGGTTTCCAGGCAACCAGATGCTGGGTGCAGGAAGGAGAGGGGCTTTCTTCTGGTGCCAGACAGTATTGATAGACAGAGAGCTCACTCTCAGAGCCAAGGACATGGGGAGGGACAGAGGGAGCCCGCATAAGCCTCACTACCCTAATCAACCATAGAGGCGGCCCGTTGGCAGGGAGAGCTGGAGAGGGAGCCCATCCTTGGGGCTGAGCCGGGGAGAAGGATGCTTTTCTATAGCACTTCACAAAGACTCGGCTGCTACACCATGAGGATTCCCGGGGCACTGCTGTCTTGCCTGCCAAAGACAGGTGGGCGGTTTGGGTGAACAGAAGGAGCCTGACAACTGCCTCCTCGGCGAGCCCCAGGCTCCGCTGTGGTGGCTGTGAGAGAGGACACAGAACATCGGGCAGCCCAGGTGTCTTGTTCTTCAGTACGACTGAGCAGAGCTCATGGTGGCCACCGTGTGTCCAGCACCTTGCTGAGCCCAAGCGTCCAGGGTGAAGAACACAGACAAGCACCAAGCCATCAAATGCCCTTTATTTCTATTTCTAAGTGTCCAGAACCCCAAAGGAGCATGTGGCATAGGGGAACCTTCAGGGGATCTTCGGCAGACCCAGGTTCAAATTTGAGCTCTGCCACTTGCAAGCAGAGTGAGTGACCCTCGGCACGACACCGCTCTGAGCTTCCCTTTCTCTTCTGTCCAAAGGGAGGTTGTGAATCTGCATTTCAGTGCAATTCTATTATTTCTACTAAAAAAATGAGAGTGTTCTATCTCTTCTCAAGGGTTTCTCTGGCGGCGCAGTAACAAGTCCATCCAGCCAAGATTGTAAGAATTCCTGGGATTTGACCAGTGAGGTGATCCAGCCTCGCCTTGGCATTGTCTTTGCATTCCTCATAGCACTGCGTGGCACATGCAACGTATGATACACATACACTACAGAAACATACGTGCACATCCTGTATTTAGTAAATACTGTGTGGCATAAAACTGGATGCCAGGAATTAGCATCCCCGTTCTGCAAAGGAGGAAACTAAATCGCAGAGAGGCAAAGAGGGCCGCGGGTTCACATCAGAGCAGGGTGTCCATGCCAGAATCTGCAGGAGGACGGATCTGTTGAATTGTGCTGGAGAGAGAAGCGCCCCAGCTCTGCCCATCGTGGCCGTGGCCACCTTCCGGTCCCCGGGACCCATGCCCACTGGAGTTGGTTCCTGGGACGCCCCGGGGTTTGCAGCCCGGCTTCTCCTGCCCATCTGAACCGAGCAGACCTCTGTGGCTGCCGGGTTGTGCCCATGTTGTGCTTTGGCATCTTGTGTAGAGCAGCATCCACTGCACTCTACTGGTGCCTGTGTCTCCTGAATGTACAAAAATGAAGCAAAACAAAACAAAAACAAGTAAACAGAAACAGAGGGGAATCAAATCCCGGGATCGAGTCCTGGCTCCCCTATTTACTGGCTGTGTGGCCTTGGGCTAGTTCCTAAAATTCTCCAAGCCTCGGTTTCTCATCAACAACAGAGCTAAAATAGCACCCCCTCTCACAGGGCCAGTGAGATTCAACGACAAAATGCAGACAAGGTGTTCAGTAGAAAGTACCCAGCATTTAGGAAGAGTTCAAAGCTTCCTAGCAAGCAGAATTTCCGTGGGTAAATTCTGCTGAAAGGTCTTCAGAAGATAGCCCTCCACACAGATAAATGCCAGTGCAGCTGGGCCTCCTTTGGTGACAGACCTCCCAGTCTGAGGCTGCAGTGCCCACAGGGCAGTGTCATCTCCAGACAACTAGCCTGTGTTCTTACGTATGTGCTGGCCACTACTCCATGCACCTTCTAGGGTCTGCCTTGTTTATCCTCACATTGACCTTTTCAGGTAAATCCTATTGTTGTCAACTTCATTTTACAAACAAATTATTATAGAAAACTAAGGCCCAAAGAGGTTAAGAAAAGCACCCTGGGCACACAGCGGGTCTGCCCAGTTTGTCCCCTCTGGGCACCTCCCCTACCCCTTGCCTCCCAGGCCTGAGCTCTTTCCCCGTCTGCCTCTCTTGTGGTGACACGTGGGACCAAACCCTTTCCAAGGGGCTGTTCCTCTCAGATGCCACCCAGAGCACCTGGGGAGGGGCCGTGAGAGCGAGGCTGGGGGGTTCCAGGGGTGCTCTCGGCAGGAAGGGGAGCCGCGGCCCTGGGGTGGCCGACAGCAGACACATCATCCTTGCTTCACGTGCGCCAGAGTGACCACTTCCAGTTACAAAAAAGCATCAAAACGCGTAGCATGCGCAAGAGCACTGGGGGTAAATGTATCACCGAGCTGTCAGCAGGCTCCCGCGCCGAGAGTTCCCGGCCCGCGTGTGCGGTGTACCTGGTTCTCCGCGGCAGCCGGTGCTGCTTCCCCCCAACCCGGATGATCCCACTTTGCAGGCCAACCTCCAGGTCCTGCAATGGTCCTTCATTTCCAAATGCTACCACTGACTTTTTGTGTTTTGATTTTTTGCACCAACTTGTTGTAGCCACTTGCCACATGAACAGAGCCTTTTTCTCCCTCCTCCCACACCCCAGCCCTCCTGTAACAGGAGGGTTTGAACAAAGTGGGTTTTTTTCCCAGCTGGGCTGCTCTGAGCAGCTCTGGGCATCTCGAGGGCCTCCCTGGAGTGTGCCCCTGGAGGAGGGGGACCCGCTTGCATCTGTTCTACATTTTACAACTGTGCGTGAAATTTTGTTTCAACAAAGGCTTCGGTGGCTAAAAACAAGTTACGTAATTAAATAGTTAAATGCACAAATCAATTAAATAAAACTGCTGAACAACATGATTTCTCAGTTCCCATGTAGCGTGAAAAGCCTCTCTGCACAATCAGCAGTGGACGCTAAAAATGTGAATTGCTGCGTGAAAAAGAGAACCACGCTGCCCTTATTCTTCAATGGTATTTTCCAGGGCTGCAGAGATAACAGGAAACTATAAATAAGACTAAAGACAATGAAAGATGAGACTCAAGTTTGGCACAGAACCAAAACTTCTCTGCTCCTCGTGACACAGACAAGGTCCAGTGGCCGTGCCCAGGGTCTGTAAGCGGGTGTCTGGCTGGGCGGTAGAGGCTGGGGGTGGCCAGAGTCGGATTGAGCCCCCACTCTAAGATCCTCATGACCTCAGTCCTCAGCTCTTGAGTGAGTTTTTCCACATCCCAGTGCCAATAGGCATCATGTCCTGGGAAGGTGGGTGACATCCAAAGCTCACGGGTGAGTGCTGGCCACAAAGCGACTTCTGCTCATCAGAGGGAACACTGTGCACCTGTGCGCACACACACACGCACACGTGCACACGGCTATGCGTTTGAGAAAGCATCATGCTTCAGTTAGACGGTGCTTTACATACTTTTTAAAATTGAGTTGGAATTGGCATAAAACCATGTATTTTTTTCTGTCCATTGGCCTCTCTTAATCTCATTACCTGATCTTCTTTTGAAGATAAGGCGCTCATCTATCACAGGGAACAAAAATAGGCACCAAATAGCTTCCAGAGTCACGGGATGCTTTGTATCCAAGGACTCAGGCACTTGGCAAAGTACATTTCTTTCTTAAAGTCAGTGGGCTCCAACCTTGTCTTAATGATGTTGTTCTGGACGTGGTCTTGCCCCTTCTATGTAAAGGCCCTGAATCTACCCCACCGTTTAACCCGGGTTTAGTTTATTGGCAGCATTTGCTCCTACCTTAAACCTCAATGTTCGTAATATGTCTCCCTCCTTTAGACAAGGGAGGAGCTGCCAAGAGCAAGGACCGTGTCTATGTTGTTCGCCAACATATTTCTGGCTTAGAACAGAGCCTGGCAGGTTGTGAACACTTGACGATTACCCGCTGAATAAATGAAGCAACAAATGAATAAATGTACAACCTTCCCTCTCACTTAATCCTCAGTACAACCCTGGAGTGACCGTGGTGCAGCAGGAATGTACGAGCCAGGAGATCTGGGCTGCTATTTCCTTGCTTGTGAGCATGAAAACCCTTGAAACTAACTTCCCGTACCCTCACCTGCAAGGTGGGCATCTCGCTCACCAGACAGGATTAGGCGGGAGAATACGCGAAGTCCGTGCATGTGCAAAGTGCTCGCGTGTTGTCTGGCACGTAGCAGGTGTCTGTCCAAGCTGGCTTTTGGTATTTCCCCTGCTTCAGAGGGGATGAAAACTGAGGCTCAGAGGGTAGACAGAAGTGACAGAGCCAGGACTCCTGCTCTAGTCTCTGAGCCTCAGATCACAGCTTGTTCTGGCTCTTCATGCTGCATTTCTAGAACAATCTCCTCTTCTCTCTTCCTCTCTTTTTCTCTCACAACACACACACTCAGTAAAGAGCCTTCCCCACCTGGCTCAGGGGCTCTCCGTGGCGGCTTTGGTCTGCGGCTGGTTCCGCAGTGAAGCAAATAACTTTTCTATTGGGTCCCAGGGGACAAACCTTGAGCCAGGCACGTGTTGGGCCCTGGGGGTTCCTCAAATCCCCCCTCCCCAGCCTCCTACTTCCCCTACAAAGGGCACCTGCACCCTCCAGGGCTGCCTCCCACTCAAGCCTTGGTGGGGTTGGGACGAAGATTTCTTCTGCCAGAGAGGAAGACCGGGCAGAAGTTTCTGGGCTGTGCCAAGCCATGGCTTTGTGTTGCCTCCCGATGAGGAACAGCTGTGTCCCAAAGGCAAGGCACCGTGACGTCTCCATGAGGACTCGGGTCACCTCCCTGTGTTTTGATAAAAGCATGGACAGAGATGAGGAATCGCATCTTTCCCTAGCAGCCTTCTCCCAGGCCAGGCCGTGGGCCCATCTGGCAGATAACCGAGGCCAGGGCTGGGCCTCCCTCTCTCCTGCTCTCTGAGGGGTGCACGCCTGGATGTTCTTTCTCACCATGGAGAATAATAGGGGCTAGAAAACGTGGACAGCACACACAGCCTGCTGGCTGAGGAGACAGAGCAGAGCAAGTCTGCAGGGAAATGCCAGCATCCAAGAGGAGGAGAAATGACCGCAGAGAGCCAGGTGCTGGGTCACAGGGTCAAATCCCACCTCCACCTCTACCACTGAGCTGAGCCTCAGTTTCCATATCTATATTTAAAGGGCTGGCAGGAATTAAGCCAGCTATTCTGTAAAGGGCCCTTCGATAGTTTCAGGAGATATGAGTTAAAAGAAGGAATCCGTACCTTGGTCCTAAGAAAGGGACACAAACAAGCCTCATCTCAGCTCATAGTCAAGGTTACCGAGCTCACCATCTCCTCACTGCTCTGCTGCTGGGTTTTTATTACATCTCAATTTTACATCTTTGCCACTCTGACTATCCACTCTACGAAGTATTTAGCCTCTTTTGCCAGCTTCTTTTCCCTCAAAAGCAGAGCTGGGTGCTTTTAGGGCAGGGACCCCACGCACCCAATGCCACTTGTTGAGGAGAAACACCAGTGATGGCTGTTATTTAAAGAAAGAAAGGAGTCACAGTTGCAAAGATGTGGAAACAACTCAAGTGCCCATCAAACCATGAGTGGCTTAATGAAATGTGGTATATGCATACCGTGGAGTACTACTCAGCCACAAAACCCAATGGTGATTTAGCACCTCTTGTATTATCCTGGATAGAGCTGGAGCCCATTCTTAGTATCACAACAACGGAAAACAAGCACCACATGTACTCACCACTAAATTGGTACTAATTGATCAACACTTATGTGTACATATGGTAGTAACATTCCTTGGGCATTGGGCAGGTGGGAGGGTGAGGAGGGGATGGGTAATTCACACCCAATGGGTGTGGTACGCACTGTCTGGGGGATGGGCACTCTTGTAGCTCTGCCTTGGGTGGTGCAAAGGCAATTTATGTGACCGCAGCGTCTGTACCCCCATAATATTCTGAAAGTAAAAAATAAATTGAAAAAGAAAAAGAAAGAAAGGAGGAAGAAGGCAGCAAATGCCAGCCCCATTCCAAACAGACCCAATCTGAACAGCCTTTGGGAGGGCCCAGAGATCTGTGTCTAACATGCTCCCTGGGGGATACTGATCATCAAACCAGTTTGAGAAATATACTTCAGGGCATGGCTTTCACACTTCGCTTTTGCCGAGACCCACAGTGAGAAATGCGTTAATAAATACATCTTATATTGCAAATCAGTGAAGAAAGTTTCACGAAACACCGCGCCCCTTATTATCTGCGGACTCCATTATTTTCTGTCCATTCCACTCTGGTCCATTCCACTCCAGTCTATTTTGTTTCATTTTTAAAAGTGCTGTTTGCCACCCAGTGATCAAGTTCCCTAACCAGCTGCCAGTTTGAAAAAATACTGCTTTAAGGTGTAACTTCCTTGTGATTATTTTAGTCTGGCTGCGGACTTTACCAGGGGCTCCCAGATGCCAGTCTTCCAACTCATGGCTCAGGCATCATCAGGGCCCTTGATGAAGGTGCAAGTTTCCAGGCTCCACCCCCCGAGATTCTAAACAGTTTCAGAGCAGTCAGAACCAGAGAGTGTCTGGGTTTCTTGGTATCGTTTGCTGGAAAGTCTAATCCCAGGGAGAGACAGCTTGTGATTGGTCCAGATGGGTCACGTGCCCCTCTTGGTCAGATAAAGGATGACACCTAGATGGGCACTCCCATCAATGCTGTATCCCTCAGGGGTGGGTAGCTCCTCAAAGTGAGCAGAAGAAACCACTGTCCACAATAGAGGCTGTCCTAGGCCACCCAAGTAGCATTTGTTCTTCTCTCCTTCTTAACTACTTATGTGTCCCTGTGCAACCTGGAGTGCCTCGCATAGTGCACACAGAGGGCACCCATGTGCATGGGTTGCAGGGAATACCATGCATGGAGCACACAGAAGGCATCCATGTGCATGGGTTGCAGGGAATACCATGCATGGAGCACACAGAAGGCATCCATGTGCATGGGTTGCAGGGAATACCATGCATGGAGCACACAGAAGGCACCCATGTGCGTGGGTTGCATGGAATCCCAGGGTATAGTTGCATTTTGACTACTGGCCTTGGTCAGAGGTGATTGGGTTTTTGACCCTGTGCGTTTCATTTTCACAACTGAAAACAAACCCCTGAGGTCTGGCATCCATTGATTGCAACAGAATCTAGATTTTTATTTATTTAACAGACTCATATGTGTGCAAGCCAGTGTTCTAAAAGCTTTACAAATATTAATGTATGAAGTCCTCTTAAAAACCCAATAAGAGAAGTACTGTTATTAAATACATGCCAGGCACCATTTAAGATGTACCCATCATAGATGAGACACTGAGATTCAGAGAGGTGATAGGATTTGCTCAAGGTCTCACAGCAAGTAGCAGAGTTGCACTTTGAACCCTAGTAAGGAAGAATGAGTAATGCCACGGGAATCTTTGAAATGGTATTTCATCCTGGAGTTATCAGTTAGCTCTTCCATGCTCAGAACAGCCACAGGTTCAACTGGTACAAGCCCAGAGGGGAAAAGTTGTATCTTCTCACAAACAGAAACAGAGACACAAACCAAAATGACTTGCATGAGTTCCAGCCGTGGGCAGGAGGCCAGTAAACACATGAAACCCCCGGAGGCTGGCTGAACATTCCTATAGCTTCTACGTGCCCTCATTCTGTTAAAATGCACTGACAAGGAAATTCATCACTGCTTATGTGAATTTTTTTCTTCAATGAGAGGAAGAAAGCTCTATTCACTCACAGAGACTTTTGTTCAAACATCAGGCTCTATTTTAATTTTGTAGTAGCAAGTATTGCAGTCAGCTACATTTTAAAACAATGACCCCAAATTCCCCTCTGCCTTCATTGCTGTGACAATGTTGTTACAGCTGACTAATGCTTTTCTCAGCTAGCGTGGCTAACCAATATTTTCTGAGTTAAGTATGTCTCTCAAAGTTGCCTTAAGTAGGTCTAGCACAAAAACTCTCACTCCTAATTTGGAAGAAAGGTACCTGAGGTCATTTTAAAATAATAACTATGCAAGTATATATTTATTAATAAAAATAAACAAATGGCATATTTGTGGGTTTGGAACTATTCTGTTCAGCTGTTGAATCCAAATATGTTTTTACGACCCTGGATTTATATTCAGATTGGTATAGTGCCTGTGACTATGTTAGATTTTAACAGAAGGAAAGGAGTTATGTTGAAATCTGTATGCAATAATTACTTTTCAATAGGCGGCAAGTTTGCACATGCTGTTCTTCCTGAATGTCCTTCATTTGGATGTGAATGTAAAAATAATTAGTTGGAAAGTGTGACAGTTATTTATTGCTGAGTAACAAACCACCCAAAATATAGTTGCTCAAGAGCACAACGTATTGCTTCTCCTGGCTCTGCAGGTTGACTGGGTGGCTGTTTTTCCAGTCTTATCTGGGCTTGTTCATGTGGCCTCAGGCAGCCGGCCCCTCGGCTGGGGCTGGAGGGTCTAAGATGACCTAACTCACCTGCCTAGGACCTCACGACTTAGCTGGGCCCCTCTCTGCATGCGCTGTCTCCTCATCCAGTGTCAAGCTGGGCTTTCTTACATGGTGGCAATTGTGTTCCAAGAAGCCAAAGACAAATGTTGTAAGGTCTCAGGATGCCTAAGCCCTGGAACTCCTTCATGTCACTCCTGCCACATTCTATTGGCCAAAGCAAGTCACAAGGCCACTCTTAGGTATAAGGGATGACAAAATAGATTCCATCTTCTAATAGGAGGACCCGGAAAACTGTTTTCATTGTTTCCACGTGCAAAATACATTCACCCCTTGCCCAAAAGTCTTATCCCATTATAGCGTCAGTCACGGTGTCAAAGTCTTGGTGCCCTCACTGCAGACACAGATGAGACGCCCTGAATGCTTTTCGTCAGGTGCGGACACACTCCCCTTACATCAGAGGCCCGTAAACTGAAGACACATGTTCCCGGCCCCTATGTAGCAACACGTGGTAACACAGGGACAGGATGACCACAGTGGACAATTCCATTCAAAAAGGAGAAGAAAGAGAGGCACGTGGCAGTTGCTGGTCTGTGGCTTCTGAAATCCAGCCAGGCACAAATTGCTCCTTGATGAGGGTCCACTGTGCTCCCCTGGGTGTTTCCACAACGCCCTGTTCTCCTGGACTCCTGGTTCCATACTCCGGATCCTGGCTCTGCCTTCTCAGTTGTCCTGCCTTTCCCACAAGGAACAGCACATATCTGCAATGGAGTCGTTTTCTCTGCCTGCTTTCTGCCCATAAAAAGTTGGGAATCCAGAAGATCTTGTCATTTTGAACTGTTTCTGCCCCTTTTGGTTCAAGTTGGGGATATTGGCAACAATGCAGTATCTTTGAAACTGTGTAGGTTTCCCTTGACTCTGACTGGGTTTGGTTCTATGTTCCCCAAATCACATCTATTATTCTTTTTGGAGACAGATCTTTCTCTCCTTTGGGCCAAATGTGAACCTGCTATGGGATACCCCTTAAGATTCTTAGAAGCCCTTTTGTCTAGTTGAGAGGGTCTGTTAGGCACTAGATTACAGCTTTCTGAGGTTTTAATAAAGGATCTTACAAACAAAACCTTGATGGATTTTTAGCCTCAGGCCTTGTTTCACTTAGAAAATTTTCTACTGCTTGGGATGGGAAGTGTGTGTACTGGGAATGAGAGATGGTCTTATTTTCTGATCAGCCATGTCCTGGGCCTTTTATATTCCCCTAAATTCTTCTTGTGAATTCCTACTTTACCTCCTCTCTCTCTTCCTGTATGTATCATAAGCAGCCAGAAGTCAATTGACACTTTCAATATTCTGTCTCGAGGTTTCCTTAGCCAAATCTATGAATTCAGTGGGTGATCTATGTTCCAAGTTACCATGAATGATGGTTTGGACTGTTGTCTACCACTTCCTAACCTGGGCTGTCTTTTCTCCAGCCTCCAGTGTGATGGTCAGCTTTGATGTGTCAACTTGACTGGGCCACGGGGTGCCCACATATTTGGGCAAACATTATTTTGAGTGTGTCTGTGAGAGTGTTTCTGAATCAAATTGACATTTGAAATGGCAGACTGAGTGAAGCAGATTGCCCTGTCCAATACAAGTGGGTCTCATCTAATCAGTTTTAAGTCCCAAATAGAACAAAAAGACCAACCCTGGCTTGAATAAGAGGAAACTCCTCCTGCCTAACTGCCTTGCACCAGAACATCAGTCTTTGCCTGCCTTCAGACTTGAACTGAAACATCAGCTCTTTTGGGTCTCAAACCCAAAACTTATGCCATGAATTCTCGTGAGTTTCAGGCCTTTGGATTCGGACTGGAACTACACTATCCATCTCCTGGGTCTCCAGCTTGCCAACTGCAGATCTTGGGATGTCTCAGCCTTCATAATCACATTAGTGAATTCTTGATAATAAATCTCTTCATATATACATGTCTACCTATCTATCCATTCTATCAGTTCTGTGTCCCTGGAGGACCCTAATAACCCAACTTCTATATGGTATTTATTTCTACATACCAAAATACCCCTAAACTTAGTGGCTCAACACATGGGCAGGTAAACTTCTATAAAGGGCAAAAGAGCACTGTTTTAGACTTTGTGGGCCATATGGTCTCTGGCAACTCCTCAACTCTGTTGTAGCATAACAGCAGCCGTAAATAATATGTAAATGAACGAGTGTGGTGGTGGTGTTCTAATACGACTGTATTTTCAAAACATGTGCCAGGTCAGATTTGGGCCATGGACCCCTGACTTAAAACCACAATTTATTGTTTCTCATGACTCTGTGGGTTGACTGGGATAATCTGCTTCCGGTTTGGTCAGGCTTATTGCTGCAGACAGCTGCAGTCAGCTGGTGGCTCAGCTGGGGCTGGAGGGTCTAAGGTGACTCACTCCCATGCCTGGGGCTTTGGTGCTGGCTGTTACCTTGGCCTTTCTCTCCATGTGGTCTCTCATTATTTAGTCATCTAGCTCAGGTCTCCTTACATGGTAGATGGAATAATCCAAGTGGACAAAGCCAGAAGCTGCGCGACCCCTTGAGGCCTGGGCTCCAGAACTTACACAACTTCTGCCATGCTCTGCTACTCAAAGCAAGCTACAAGGTCAGGCCAGGTTCAAGGGCGGGGCAATAAACTCTACTCTGGGGTCTAAGGAGAGCTGCTTAATATCATAGTCATTATTTTTCAACCTATCCCAGAAAGAAACTAGGATACCTTAGCTTTCATATCTCCATAGAAACCTACTAGTCTGTGAACAGTTTCAGCCCCTTGCTACCAGCACGAGTCAATGGAAGCCAATTCACCAGTTGAATTATTAAACTAAACTCTCTTATCAGCCCTGCCTAAGCCTTTTGATAGCTTTTCTTAGAATCTCAGTGTAATTATGAAGACAGCCTGGGGTAAGCAGATACATTCATTGGACCCTGGAAAGTGAAGACGAAGCTATGGAGACACCCGCGTCTGCAAGTAAATGAAGATGCAGCCCCATTGTTGATCTCTGTCTCCATCCCCTCCACCTGGACATCACCAGAAGAGTTTATGGGGTGATATTAAACACTATGGAGCTTTAAAATTTTCAACTAGATCCTGAGCATTTCCTGGAGGCGTTTCAAACTCCCCCCAACCTTCTCTTGGAAAATTCTCTAAGCATCTTCTTGTCTCCAAAGTTAAGATCTTTTTTTTTAACAAAAAATTAAAATTCCTTGCTGATCTTGGCCATCAGATACTTCCTGTAGGATATCGATCTTGTTATTTTAAACAAAATGCTTTCGGATCAGTTTGCTAACAGATGCATATTTAGTTGTAGTGTGTCTTTGATGCATGAGCCAAAGCACAGAAACATTTACTGATACTGTATAGAATGCATTTTTACCTTTAAAATAAAATTCCATATAAAAATACAAATGAATTAAATATATACCTCTAGAGGCTAAGAAAGTAGTAAAAAGTTGTTTCTCCTTCCTCTTCTTAAAGTGCCCTTTTCTAAAGCAGCCATTTTGGAAAGTCATCATTAGAGTGCATGAAAGCGAAACCCTCCCAAGGCACCAGGCATCCTCCCATAGAGAACACAAATGTGGCTGATTATTTGCTTCATAAAAGTGTTGATTTTTTATGACCCTTTGTTTAAAGCTATTTGTCATTGGAAAGGCTGGCTGTGCAAAGCCAGATACAGAATTCATTTTCAAAGGTAACTTATACCAAAGAGCCTGCCACGGTATTATCCGCCATGTGAACTTAAGAACTCTTGTCCTCCGAGTAGGTTTTAAATCAAAAGCGTTAAGTAGAGTTTAAGCCCCGTGTCATTTTAAATTCCAAGCTTTAGACCCATGAAGCATGGATTTTATGATGGGAATAACAACTGACCCTCATCTGTAATAGATACAGCAAACTAACTTTGTGGCTCCCTTACTGATTCTCGGCAAGTCGTGCAGGCAGATAAGATACAAATGACCAGGAAAGTGGGTGTAAAATCCATGGCCAACGAGTGGCTCCTGAGGGTTTACCAGTTGTCCGCCTCAATGTGCCCCTGTGTGCTTCTACCCCAGGAAAGGTTCCCTGTGTGCCTTTCAGTAAATTATTTTACAACCAACTTCTCAGAATTTACACAATAATAGTAAAACAACAGAAGTTATCATTGATTATCTGCCATATGTCACACGCAACCCTGTGAGATAGTTTGAGGATGCCTCTCCCAGAGAAACTGAAGTTCAAGAAGTTGACTCATCTCCCTGAGTGTGCACAGATAATAGTGAGCGAAGGTGAGATTCAAACCCAGGTCTGCTGGATTCAGAGTCTGAGCTCTAGTCTATTGCAATAGTCTAACACTTAATTAATCACTGTCCTGGCGTTGCTATCTCCGTAATTACATTGTAAGCGTCTCACGGGGAGAGGCATGTTTTATTCTCCTATGGTATCTTCCAGGGTAACTGGCACAGACATTCAATAAAAGGAACTTATCTGTTAGTTTGAAAAAAAAAATGTATAGTCATAATTCACTGACTTGGAGAATCTGTCTGAAAAACACATCTTTCAGGGAAATTTTCAGTGCCTGGCTGCAAACTAATTCTTGTTAGCATTCAATTTAAATTTAATCAACTCAAAACTTGTACACTCACAAGCCATGTTTTGAAGGGCACTCCAAGGAGAATGAAACAATACAGGTGGTGAGGGGCAGGTCTCCTGGAGGAAGCAAAAGAATGTGCAGTGATGCATCAGTCAATCACACAAAGCTTTGGATTATCAATGTCTCCTCAGACACGCCATGGAGCTCTGGATGTGAGAGGAGTGTTAGCGTTAAAGCTTGATAAAGTCATACTCATCTCACAAATTCCACTGTCACCTCATTAGATATGAAAAATAGAATGCTTTAGGACATTTGAAGATATTTTCAGTAAAAATAACATTTTTTTCTTTATAAGGAAACTGAAAATCGTCGCCTAATTGCATGGCAAGCAGTCATGACATGCCGCACAGCCAGTGGGGTCAAAGCCGGAGGTCTGGTAGTATAAACTGTCCTCCAGCCTATAAGCATTTCCTCCCCAAAGAGAAATTGTTGTTAAAACCTTAATTGAGAGGTCAGTGGTCTTAGGACAGGCAGGAGATAAGCCACCAGCTATGTGAAGTAATGTCGACTTTGATCTGCCAGGCCTTTTGGCATAGAAAGAAAGCCCGCCATGAGCCAGAGTTCTCTAATCTTCTTAAAGATAAGCTGTAACTGTTTGGCTGGGGTGGGGGCTCCAGGGCAGAGAGAGTTTCTCTCTGTGCACTGCAGCCGGGCTTATGAATGAATCAGTTGTGGCCTGACATCCCGGTGCAAGCTCTCCAACCGCCTTCCCGAATGCCAGAGCAACCTGCCTCAACGATGCTTGCTCAGGAGAGTCCTGAAGAGAAGCCCATTATACCCACGGGAATTACCCTCGTCCTCTTCTCAAGGGCTGCTTTGGAAAATGTCCAGTGTGTGGCTTCCCCAAATACAGCACATAGTCAAAATGCCACAGGGAAGGAAGGAAGGAAGGGAAGGAGAGAGAGGGGAAGGGAGTAAGAAAAGGAAGGAAGAAAGAATCAGAGAACAGAGTTTTTCAGAATCTCTGTGTAATATCGAGTGTATGAAAATAGAAAGAATCTTACCACCTAAAAGATATATAAAAATTAAAGTGCCATGCTCCCTTTCTTTCTCCACAGCAAAAGATTGATTTATAGAAATTAGTAGATATCAATCCAAGAAAGGGAATCTATCTGCTTGGAAAGAAAGATCTTCAGAAACGGGTAAATCCTGCCTGGCCTGTACTGTTTGGCAATGGCCAGAATGATGGATTCCTGGGATTGGAAACCACATGGACAGAACACAGCAGGACCAACTGACCAAAGGGGATCTTGAGCACTCTCAGATGGAGAAAGGATCAGTGCTACTGTTAGGTGCCTCTGTGTCCCTTCTGCCCCTACAGTGTTTCTTTAGACATCATTTTATAAAGCTTCAGCCATACAATGCAGATATTTTGGGTGTTTTGCAAATGGGTGAACCAAGATGTAAAATGTGTGTTTGGAACAGAGAGTTCAACTGCAAGTAGCACTATTCAGTTTAGACATGGGACCTCAATCCCCAAGTTCAGAGTTTCTTCCATCCAGTGAGGCACCATCGTCTTTGGCCCAAACAGAATGTGTGCACCATCTACACCAACCCCTGGACCACCCATCCCAGCAACCAGGACTGGCAGGCATACATGTGGCTCTGTAGCAAGAGGTGCTGACACAGCGATGACACCATTCTTCACATCTAGAAGGCTGGACAGTGCTTCCACAAGCAGCAACTTGCTTTGACTTTAAGATTCTACAAAATTGTCATGAAAGAAGTTGGGCTGTTGCCACTCCCCTTTTAGATTTTCAGAATTGGGTTCAGGAAGGTTACGTGACTTGGCTAATAAGAGGCAGAGGCAAAATCTGCCCCTGGATCTTTGAGTGTAAGTCAGAAAACATACTAAAGAGGCATCATGTAGCAAGACGCCAAAGTCAACTTCCAACTTAAAATTTGATAGTAAGTGGGAATCAAGAATAGAAAGGAACCTTGGAAGGTGACTCTCATCTAGTCAAGAAATTCCACGGAGATGGATACCCAGGCCTGGAACCCCACCCACCTAGTACATATACCACACGGTGTCCACCCATCCAGATAAGCAGGGCATCCCCTGCTGATGGAGTCTTTGCCTTCTAAAATGTTGCTGGCTGCCATGGCAGAGGGAGAGAGAATGTGGTACATCACCCTCCAGTCTGCGCTTTGACACTCACATTTCATGGGCCAATCGAGTCATGAGGTGGGAGGGGAGTGCCATCCTACTATGTGCCAGGAAAAAAAGAGAGACTTAGTAAGTATCTAAATGGCTTTCCAGTGCCCTTCCCAGGAATCCAGAGGGAAAATGTTTTTAAAATTGCTGATTAGTATGCTCTCTTAAAATCAGTGATCATAGGTTTGAATTTGTTAGTGTCTTCTTGAAGCACTTAACCAAAAATGTTGTCTGGTGCTTAACTGAGGAATGATGTTATCTTAATGTAACTGGAGAAAAACAAGCCATAATGACACATCTTTATGTCTGGAAGAGACATCTTTGAAGATTTCACAGACGGACAGCAGACCTAGGGAGGATACTGAGATGGGAATGCTTCTTTTTTTGGAAGCACTGGGGTCGTAAAGTCATGGTAAACATGCCCCCCTTCTCCCTCTGCCAGCCCTGGACACCCTCGCAGTATACCTTTCCCATAGAGAAAGATAGAGAGGGAGGAAAGATGAAAAAAGAAAATCGAAACATCAAGGAAGAAATCTGGAAGTAGCTGCAGAGAGAGTTCTTAGAGGTATGGCATGGTACTTTAGAAAAAAATAAAGAACATTCCAAAAAAAAGTCTTCGCTCCCCCAGAATACACGGAATTTCCAAATAAACCAAAAAACCTCATGCCTGGTGCCCCTTCGTCCATCTCAAATTCCTGAGCATGCTCCTTGGAGCATGCTGAGAAATCGATCTCTAAGTAGACAGAAATTTAATGACAATTCCTGAAAGAGACCAAAACTACCCATTTTAATATTATTTATCTCCAAAATATGCACTGCATCATTATTATCATCAATCGGATATTTTCCCAAAGGAAAGAAATTAATTGCCCACCAGAAATGTTTTGAAATGTTTACATGTGTTGCTTTGTATAAGCATGAAAGTAAGTGTTTGGGAGCCTGTTTATAAGTTAGCAAAGTGTTAGTAAACTCTGGTTTGACGCTGATAAGGTTCATATGAAAGTCATCACTGAAACTGTTACCGAAATAATAAACAGGATCTCTTGGTCTATCCTCTTTCAAGCATGCCTCACTAGATTAAAAAATATGTACTGTAACCGGAAGAAATGCAGAATGTACGGAAAAGACGGCTGCATTATTGTTGCACTCAAATGCAATGTTTTGGGAGAAACAGTCTCATTGTCCAGGGTCTCAGCTGAGCCAACTGTGAACATTCATTTTCCTCTTTTGCAAAATGGTGATAAGAATGTTGCTTTTCCTATAGGATTGAGATGAGGCTATATGAGATGAGGCTTGGAAGGCACCTCAAACAGTCCTTGCATGGAGTAAGTCCCCAGAGGATCGGTAAACTACCACTGTTATCACGGGAACTTGGGTTTTCTCACAAGACAGATCAATCATTATGATGTCTCCTAAGGGTCTTTCTGCAGCCATGCCTTGCCAAGAGGGGACCTTGCAATTCAGTATTCAGAAAGAATGGGTGGAAAGAAGGAGACCCTGGACTTTTGCTCATGATCTAGGGGGTAGTTCTGGATCTGCCACTAAACACTGGTGATCTTGGGTGGGTCATTACAAATCACCCGGACTTCAGCTTCTAAAAAAGAAAAAATCTAAATATCATCTAAAAAAAACAGTATCTAAAAAATAAGAAGGCTGATTACATTTTAAATCACAGCATCTGTTCTTCAAAGGATACCTAACCAAGAGTTAAAACAGAGAAAATTGATCACTGCAGCCATGCTCTGACTTTCACAGAGTGGGGAGCTCAGAGACCTGCTGGTGAGGACTCTCCTTCCAACTTCATTCCAAACATTTCCATTGTGAAAGGTGCCTCCTGGCCTTGTGCAATGAGGGGCTCTGCTTACCTTGCATTGCAGCTCTCAGCATGGAACCTCCCAACAGCAGAAGACCAATACGTGTTCGTGGACATCTCATCTACTGGATTCTAGCATCTCCATTCTGTGGTGTCTCAGGACTCTGTCTGTGCTATGCCTGGCATAGGACCATGCCTACAAGCACAGCTCTTTGGTCTTCCATGAATATTTTTGGAGAATTGATACTCGACTAAACACAGAATGAACAGCAATGAAAACAACAAACCTGGTCTCTGATCTCACACAGGGTCACTATAGAAGGGAATGTGTGAGAATGGCATTGATCTGCAAGGCTGGATTTGGATCCTAGTTCTTCTGGACTTGTTATTACAAATGCCCTAGGCAATACTTCTAACCTCTGCATGTCTGCTGTGACTGCAAAATGGAAATAATAATATCCACTTTCTACATTGTTACAGGTCCAGGTTAAATAACCTACTGAAAGCGTCTAGCATATTGCCATCAAACTTGGCGCTTCAACAATGCAAGTCCCTTTCCCTTAGTCAGAAGGGTGCAGAGTTGTTAACAGCCCGAGCTTTTACTTGTCCCAGTATTGTAACAATGCCTGCCTACCTTTGGGACTGCCCTGCTCTGACCCAATTTCAGGACCAAGACTGTCCAGTCGTGTTCGAGTTGGCACATTAATCATGCAGCTACTCAGCGAAGGGCTCGCACAAACTGTCATTACCTCCGGACCAGGCACTGGCGACTGCCCCACAGATCACTGCTCCAAGAGCGCCATTGTTTCAGCCTTTTCCTCCACGCAGGGCTTGGATGGAGCAAGGTCTTCTCCAGCCTCGGAGGCTGCACTGTGCAGCTTCGGGGAAAGACACAGGGCTGGATTCGGTCTGAAGGCAGCCTGCACGTGAAGCAGCCATGTGACAGGCCCAACCTCCAGGCCAGCTCTCAGGCTCCCAGGTCACCAGCCAAACCCAGCCAGACAACAGAGGGAGATAATGTCCTCTCCAGTGGGTGGGCGGCACCGGGAGGGGGGCCTTTAGTCACTCACTTCATTGGTACAGTCGTAAGGAAGGAAAGCATTTAGTTCCCTTCCTTTTTTTAAATTTTATGTATGTACGTATGCATGCATGTATGTATGAATGAATGAATGAGACGGAGTCTCACTCTACGGACCTGGCAGGAGTGTGGTGGCATCATGACAGCTCACTGCAACCTCAATTTCCCGGGTTCAGGCCACCCTCCTACCTCGGCCTCCCAGAGTGCTAGGATTACAGGCATGAGTCACCGAGCTCAGCCTCAGTTCCCTTCTTTAAGGGCAAAAACTGTTAAAGGAAGAAAGGAGCCCAGCACTCTGAGCGGCCCTCCAGCCGGCTGTCTGCTGGCGAGCCCTGTCTGTCTGTGTGGCCGCAGTCTGGCTGCGAGTGTGTGCAGCAGAGGCTGACACGGATTATACCCAACCAGGGAACATATGCATCTGATAGAGGCTCGTGTCTCAACTTCTTTGTAATCACTGCAGCTCACACCCTTGTAATCTTCTTTTTGCTTCCTTGGAAGCACCAAGAAATGGCTTTGTGTTCTTCTCAGCCAAACCTGATTTACCAAAAAGAATAAAAAGACGAATCTCTTTCTGCACAGTCCTAACTGTATTAAAGCAGAATGGCAGGGCCTGGTGTTGGGGGCCTTCTAGGCAGCAGACAGTATCCATTGGCTCAGTGCAAACATTTGCCACCGTCCCCTGCTAGTTCCACCCCCAGGGAACTTCCCCCGCCCCTTGCACGCACAGTGGAATCCCTCACCTGAGAGGAGGGACTCCAGGAGAGCATGGATCATGCCCTTCCTATTTACCTTCACTTTCCCCACGACACCCAGCAGGACGCACAGCACAAACTTGGTGCTCAATAATGCTTTCAGAAGACCACGCCACTGTAGTCTCATAAGGCAGGACCAGCTTCCATTTACCGAGTGTCTACAGGCTAGATGCTTCCTCATATCATCTCTAATCCTAATATTATACCCATTTTATGGCAGGAAATGGCAGTTCACTCTGAAATTCTAAGGATACTTTGATCACTTAAAGGAGCAGATTCCCAGATGTGTTTAGACATGGTGGCCCCATCTCTTCTACCAAATACCACCCTAACGCCAGCAATTCTCATCTGCAGTGTCATGACCCACTGCTGAGTCAAATTTATTTGTGAGTTATAACTTAAGTCATGTTGGCCAGTAAGAGTTTAATCACTACGTTATTAAGTTTAAAGAACAAAAAAATTGTAGCAGACTTCAGATTGGCTGCTAATGACCTGTTTTCACTCATTTTCATTCCCTCCTGCTTTCCTGAGGGGTAGAACTGGGGAGTATTGGGGTGGGGAGTGCATCACCCTCATCCCCCTCTCCTGTCCTAGACTTCCCAGGCCAGAGGGAACCGCTATTGCTCATATCCCATTCCTAGGTGCAGCAATGCATTCACGGACGGCTCTATTTCCCAGAAAATATGGGGCGTGGAGGTTTTAGGAATCTGGGTTTCCCCATGGGTTGTGATTGCCACCTACACAGGGATGGGGGAGGATTGAGAACTTCTGTCTCCCACCAGCACCCCAGGATACTGCAGATGGCCAACTTCCTAAAATGGTTTTAGTTTAAAGAGCCACTCATCACTCAACCCCTTTAAAATCCCTCAATCCCATGTTATAAAAAATAATATGTAAAAACTACCTTTGGGGGCATTTTAATGTACTTTTCAATGACTCTTACTTCAGTTCATTCTCAAAATTGCCCTAAGCAGTAGTCCAAAAAAATATTAACTGTCCCATTTTATGAATGATAAAATCTGAAGCATAGGCTTGCTTAAATATCGCACAGCTTTGCGAGCCCAGACTGCTTCATCGTTTCTGTGTTCAAAGGAGGCGTCAAACGGTGGGGCGGGTGTGGTGGGGACATAGCAGCTTGGGTAACGCATGGTTCCCAAGGAACAAGCAGCAGCGCGGTCTTGGCTTTGCGCAGCACAAAGGCCTTTGGCCAGAAATGAGGCATATTGTTTTACTGCAAGGTGGGTTTCTGCATTAATTGCTTGGGGGATTGCTCTTATTTTTAGCAATAAGCATTTCTGCATGAATCCAACATCAGCACTCATGGACACATCTAAAGGAACACAAAGTACTTTGGGAAGTAATTAGAATTTATGCCTTTTTAGTCCTATTTCTGTATCACAAAGAGTACACGTTCAAGGGATTGCAGATAGATTCATGAATGTAGCAACAGCCTATAAGAAAACCCTGGAAGTTAAAAAAAATAAAAAAGGATTCATGACCTAATTTTTGCTAGAGAGAACTTATTCCAATAAATTCATAAAATTGGTTCAGCAGAAAAACCAAGTTAACTTTTAAATGCCGTGGACAGGACCACAGGGCTATTTTGCTTCATCAAGTACTTTTATTTGAGATTCAAAAAAATAAAAATAAACAAAATTTTAAAAACTAGACTGATGGGCTGGGCACGGTGGCTCACACCTGTAATCCTAGCTCTCTGGGAGGCCGAGGCAGGTGGATTATTTGAGCTCAGGAGTTCGAAACCAGCCTGAGCAAGAGCGAGACCCCACCTCTACTAAAATTAGAAAGAAATTAATTGGACAACTAAAAATATATAGAAAAAATTAGCCAGGCATGGTGGTGCATGCCTGTAGTCCCAGCTACTTGGGAGGCTGAGGCAGGAGAATCACTTGAGCCCAGGAGTTTGAGGTTGCTGTGAGCTAGGCTGACGCCACGGCACTCTAGCCAGGGCAACATGGTGAGACTCTGTCTTAAAAAAAAAAAAAACTAGACTGATGTAAAAATTTAAAATTACTGAAAAATTGCAAACATATTGAAAGCATTTTAATGTTACAATACACAGTAGTACCGTTGTGTGAGAAGCCCAGAAACAATGTGTTTGCTTTGTGGGCTATGCCATCAACCTGCCTCCGCAGGAACACACGGGCTGGGCACCTGCAGTCGCACCTTCACGTGTTGTCAAGCATTTTAATACAGTGGACATATGCTCCGCTCTGCCACTTACACCAGTTTCACTAAGGCTATTCAAAGACTTGCAGATATTGGGTGGCAAGGAGTTCCCATTAGTAAGAACACCTCCCTCCTCCCCCCAGAAGGGGGGAAGAGAGCTGGGGGTTTATAGGCTCCTGTAACTGAAAAGACCAGAGTAGACAATGAGGCACAGCCAGATCTAGAGGCACCAAAGACGTGAGTCATCAGTCTTATTGCACCAGTCAGCTCTGCTCTCCAAGGCTGTGATGGTTCCATTATGGGTCATCTTGACTGGGCCACAGGATGCCCAGATATTTAGTTAAACCTTACTCTGGGTAGGCTTCATGCAACACCTTGAAGGCCTGAATAGAACACAATGGCTGATCCTCCAGTGGGTAAGAGGAAACTCCTCCCCCTGGCCTGACTTGATCTAGGACATGCGTCATTATTCCTTTGGCTCTCCTGGGTCTCCAACTTGCCAACTGCAGATCTTGGGACTTTTCAGCCTTTATTGTGGTACGAACATCATAGAGTGTACTTATTATACAAGCCTGAATGGTATAGTTCACTAAACCTCTAGGCTATATAGCATAGCCCATTGTTCCTAGGCTACAAATCTGTATAGTATGTTACTGTACTGAATACTGTAGGCAATTGTAACACAATGGTATTTGTGTGTCTAAACATATCTAAACATAGAAAAGGTATGGTAAAAATATGTATTATAATTTTATGGGACCACTATCATTTGTGTGGACAGTCACTGACACAAACATGGTTTATGAAGCACATGTCTCTGTGTGTGTGTGTATGCATGTATTTCCTATTGGTTCAATTTCTTGGGAGAAGCCTGAATAATACAGATGTGTTGGCTACATTCAGGAAGAAGCTTCAAGAGGCTCCAGGCTTATGCTCTGTCTTAGCAATCCCAGTGGACTTTTTCTCAAGTTTCAGCCTAAATCTTGGGATTGACTGATTCCCCTGCTTGGGTCATGTGACCATCCCTGGCCCTGTCCCTGTGCCTGGGGTTACAGAATGTGCTGCTTGACTGGCAGAGCTCGGGGAAGTGCCCATCCCTGGAGTCGGTGGTGGAGCTGGCCCCACTAGAGCCACGGGAACTGGAAGTGAGAGAGGAAAGATCCCCCAAGGAAAATCAGGATGCTGCTACCCTATGACAGAAAGAGATGGTGACAGGTAGGAACAGATGTCCTTTACAGGGCCATGCCCCGGTTGTGACTTTGTTGATTTGGCTTGGGAACAGAAAGGATAGGATGTAAATGGCTGCCACGCTCCTTATCAGGTGGTTTTGGACAATGCATTTTGTCAAGCCTTCACTTCCTCATCTTTAAAATGAGAATATTTATTTATTTATTTATTTATTTTTTTTTTTGAGACAGAGTCTCACTCTCTTGCCTGGGGCGAGTGCCGTGATGTCAGCCTAGCTCACAGCAACCTCAAACTCCTGGGCTCAGGCAATCCTACTGTCTCAGCCTCCCAAGTAGCTGGGACTACAGGCATGAGCCACC
>CAUYSK010039170.1:0-11425 GCA_963575035.1 Avahi laniger | reverse complement strand
GTGTGCTGTTAGAGAAAGAACGGAACTAAGGGGTGTCTCCAAGTTTTCTCATTTGAGCAACTGGAAGGCTGGAGCTGCTGTTAACTGAGATGGAGAAGCCTGTGTAGGAGGAGGGCTAGGGTGAGATCAGGGATTTGGTTTTGAACATGTTAAATTTCAGATGGATATTACACATGTGAGTGAAGGTGTTATATAGACAGTTGGATATATGAGTCTAAAGTTAGAGGAGAGGTCCAAGCAAGAGATAAAAATCTGGGAGTCATCACTAAATTTGAGATCTCACTGGCATGAGATCACCAAGGTAATGAAAAAGAAGAGATCCAAGGACAGAGCACTGGGGCATTCGCCAAGATAAAGAGGTTGGGACCAATTGGCAAAGGAGATAGAGGAGGAGCAGCCAGTGAAGAAGGTGAAGAATCAGGCGAAAACAGTGATATGTAGGCCAGGTGAAGGGTGATCAGCTGTTTTGTATGCTGTTGAGAGGTTCGATAAGGTGGGGACTGAGGATTGACTGCTGCTTTAGAAATGTGCAGAGCATTGGTGTCATGGACAAGAACAGTTTCAATGATGTGGTGGACTAAATGCTATCCGGAGCGGGTTTAAGAGACAATTTTTTTTTGTATGCTCATGGGAAGAATCCAATAAAGAGAGAGAAAGTGGTGATGCAAGAAAGAGTGGAGAGAATTGCCAAGACAGTGAGCTTGAGTAGGCAAGAAGGGGTGGTCTCCAGTGTACAGGTGGAGGGACTGGCCATGGAGAGGGACGGAGTCCATCTAGTGACAGGAGGGACGGTGGAACACTCGGTGCAGGTGCTGGCAGATGGGTGCTGGGGCCTGTGGAGGAACCAAGGGGAAAGAACTGAGGCCCACACACAAGTTTCTGTATTTGTAAATTAGGGGGTCATGAGGGTCTTTAGATCTTTTAGGAATGTCAATGGTTTAGTCTGCTATAGAGGATTTTCTACCTATTGTGCCGTATATATGGCAACAAAGTCTAGTGTTTCAGCTATATGAAGACTATGCAACCAGCATCTAACATTTTAATATATAGCACTTAAATATGAAATGTACATTGTAATAAATTAGAATGAAAGTATGCAATGGCTTCAGTTTTGAAACAGAATGTTTAAATCCCTAAAGAGTTTTGAAATTCATGTATGTATTCAATTAACTACATCTAAAGATTTTCATTTCCAATGGCTTCACAGTTTTATATTACTAGCTTTAGTGTAGTAAGTTAGTTATAATACAATAATTATGTTATGGATTAATAATAGGCTTACGGTAGTTTATAAATGCAGAATTGATTTTAACAGGTTAGTCATGAAAAAGCCACCTGGCTTAATTAATTAACTAATGAATTCAGGGCATAGTGGTGCACACCTATAGTCCCAGCTGCTTGGGAGGCTGAGGCCAGAGGATTGCTTTAGCCCAGAAGTTTGAGACCAGCCTGGGCAATATATTGAGACCCTTGTCTCTTAAAAAAACAAGAACAAAAAACACAAACTAGTGAATTCAGTTCCATAATACATTTTGGTGATTTTAAAAAACTAGGTTGATTAAGGAAATTAATTGGGCATTTTAAAAGTATGGCCTGTGTGGAGAAGATTTTGGACATTAAAGAGTGGTATTATAGCAGGAGAATTTATATTCAGCAAAGGGAAGCACATATCTGAATCTACTTCTCCGTGTTTTCATTTTTACGCTCTTTGTATTTCAGCCTATTGCCCTTAAATTAATTCTTATTACCTGATTTAGGAGAAATTGTGTTTTTACCCAGCATACTTGAATTTGAAACATTAATTTGATTAAAGGGAAACAAATGCTGTTCATTATTTTGTCTGACTGTCCAAAGACAGTTATTTCCTATATTATAAAAGCAGAAGGTACAAAGATTTGAAGATTTTTTTCTATTTCTTCAGCCAAGATATTTTAGAATATTCAATTAGGTGATGTTTTCAACAGCCACCACATTGAACATCTGCTGTACTTCTCAGTTTTGATATAATACAATCCGTATTCCATTCTAAATAAGTGACTCAGCGCCACCCCCTAGTGCAGAGGCCAGAGCTCATGCCAGCTCATTGGAAATCAAGGGAGAACATATTAATGTGACATGATTAGAAAATGTTCACATGAAAGGTGGGGGCCCTATTTTAGTTTGTTTATTTGAAGTATTTATTTACTACTAAAGTAAATAAGAAGGTCTTTCCCCTATAAATACTTATGAAAAGAAATGTTTTTTTGCCACGTTTGTGAGGCTTTCTATATAAGGCCATGAGTACATTTCCATAATTAAACCTAACTGCAATCAAAGACTGATTATTATTCAGTTCTGTTTTCATGCAGACCACATTAAACCTCTATGTCAGACTTGCAGTGAACATTGCAATGATAGGCCCAGAATGTAGGCTTTTTATTGCACTTGGGAATTTTTATGAATCTGAAATTTTTTTCCTTGGTAAGTGGGCATGAAGTTTGGGGGGAGGTATCTTTGTTAGCATCACCTTTGCCCATGGAGGAGGTGAGTCATTGCCTGGAGAGGGTGATATGGAGAGTACCTGACGTACCCCTCTTTCCAACTAATTTGTCGGTCTATCTATCCTTGCTGGGATCTGAAGTTTCCCTTGTGGGGAAGCTCTTCAGGAGTTAAAGCACTATTCTCTGGTCTGCCCAAATCATAAGCAAAGGTTCATTAATTGATTAAACCATTATCGTCCAAAGCCATGTGGGGAGAGCAGGCTCTGGAGGGAATGAGACACAAGGGAGAGAGAAGAGGTTGGGCCTATGATGGGCCATGTTCTGGGACCACTCGTCATTAGGGGGACAGACTAAGACCACTGAGTTTACAGGAGTGTGGTGTCACTGCAGAAGGTGGAAGAACATCCAAAGGAGGCTTCATGTGGTCAAAAAACCTTTGCATGTGGCCATCTTGTACCACGGCTCTGTGCCAGGAATGTGGACACAAAGATGAAGAGGAGCTGGTTCCAGCCTTAAGTCATTCTAGCAGGGAAGGTAGATGCAGAGGGTGCTGCAATGGCATAACCTGGTGTCCAGGTTTGGGAGACGCAGAGGGCAGCTGTCACTCACTGGAGAGGGCCTCTTGTTTACATGTTTGCCTTAAATCTGTGAGGTGACGGGGCTCTCACTACTAGGCTGTTCTGCTCTGTGTCATTGTCAGATGTAAAGTAGAGTGTGGAGGGCATGTTCTGTTACCATGCTGCTGCCAGAGTGCTCCCCCTGGAAAATGGAGTTTAACCAGCTTTTCTAGGCATCTGTGTGAAGACAATTAGGAATATGGAAAGCCGTGGCTTTATATTCTGGCTTCATGTTTTATTTGTTTGGGGCCTTGTATCAAGATGTTTAATTTCTCTGAGGCTTAGTTTCCTTATCTGTTCAATGTGGAGGACGATTTCTCAATTCCCTCCATTGTGTCGTTGGGAGAGTTAAATGGAGTAATGTATGTCAGTGCTCCGGGGACCTGGGGATAGGGAGTGCAGGGCTGTCAACCCTGTCCACTCCATGCCCCACCCCAGTCAATTGACTAATGACCTGGGCTGGTCTAGACACCTGCCTAATTGACCTGATGACAGGGATGGAGGTAGAGAAATTCATCTCTCTCTTATAGCCTCTTGCTCTGTGCAACAGGGAAAATATCTAAATGCATCATTTAAGAGAGAATATGCATTAAGCTATTTAGATCTTTCTGAATTTGGATCCAATTCACTAAATGGCTTTATTTGTTTGCTATCTAGAGAATTTAACTCCCATAATTTGTATCATAGCGTAACTTAGAACTTCTTATTACAGTATATTATCCTTATTCTCAGCAGTAGCGTGATTTCACTTTCAGATTGGCAAATGTAAAAGGACAGTTCACTGAGCAGCAATATTAATAGGGAGCTTCTTGTTTATGTAATGACGTCGGGCTTTGTGCACTGTACAAAATGTACAGGGGTAATTAGATATTTCAGATACGTGTCTAGACAGCGCAAAGCTTCAGGAGCACTTGCTCAGCCCTGGGAAATGCTATAGGTCATCCGTTTGTGACCAGAAAAAGCTCCCCATGATTAATGAGTTAAATGTGGAGTTGACTCTATGGAGCTAGATTTACAACCAAGAGGAAAATCAGATCTGATGAAATTTGACAGGCTGACCATTTGCAGAACTAGGCTAGGCCTAACTTTGCCTGGCGTGGCCTGATTTGAGGGTGCTACAAGTGGTATCTTCCAAATATTATCTAGCTCTGGAGCTGAATTCTATTCTTTGAATCACCCCTTTGGATTAAGTCAGTCTGATTTGAAGAAGTGCCTGTAAAATGTGGGTTTGTTCCTTGAGAGGGTTATACATTGACCTGGATTGTTTAGACTTGCGGAGAGTAATGAGGAAACACATCTCAGGATTTCATGTGAGGGCAATAGGAAATGTTTAAAAGTTTGGCATACACCTTCCTGAGGAGGTGCAGAGGGCTAAGGGGCAGGAAGTCTTCAGATGCCCTAGGCAGGGAGAGAAAAAGGAGAGGGGCTGGTTAGAGGGACTGTGCATGCCTGTGTGCGTGAAGCAGGCGCTAAACCTATTTTCCCCTCAGCCCTGTGCTTCACAAGCCTCACCTGGAGCCCTGACATTGATTGTTTTGAGCAAAGATAAAAGTATCTAGAAACTAGCCCCTTTCTGGTTACTACAGTACTTTCTGGTACTGAAACCTTCATAGTGTCTGTCCTGAAGTACAAACCTTCCCAGAGCAATGGCCGAGTTTCACGTACCACCTTCTCCCTCTTTCTGTGCTCTCTTCCAGCCTCTCGTGGCCTCTGTAGCCCCACACATGAATCCGCTCGAGTACATGTGACAATCTGCTCATTGCAAAATTGTTATTAGTAGTTGTGAGATTATCCATAAAGCTGTATTCCTGGTATCCTAGAGAGATCCTCAAAGGTAGGCGACAATTGATCCTGGAAAGTACGGACTTCAGTCTCTAACTCCCGAGAGAGGTCATCTGGCCACTGCTGCCGCCACCTTCAGCACTGGAGCTTGGATTTGCTGTTGATGTTCTGGCACTGACTGAACTCCTCCCTGCTCTGCATCAGGCATGACCCCAGCAGCTTCACCCACAGTATCTCATGCTATTGCAAACTGTTACTTGTTAGTATTCCTCACTGGTTATGAGGAGTCAGCTAGTTGTTAGTATTTCTTTCTTTTGGTTTTTTTTTTTTTTTGAGACAGGGTCTTACTCTGTTGCCTGGACTCCAGCAATCCTCCTGTCTCAGCATCTCGAGTGGCTGGGAATATAGGTGTGTGCCACCACACCTGGCTAATTTTTCTATTTTTTTTAGAGACAGGGTCTCGCTCTTGCTCAGGCTGGTCTTGAATTCCTGGCCTCAAGTGATCCTCCTGCCTCAGCATCCCAGAGTGTCGTTGTTAGTGTTTCCATTCTACCAACTAGAATGCTGAGGTTTTGAGAGGTCATTTGCCCAGTAGCAAACAGCTGGGAAGTGAGAGAGCTGGGATTTAAACTTGGAATGTCAGCCTCCTTCTGTTACTCTATGTTCTTCTTAACTGTATTTCCTTTCCCTCTAGGGAAAGGGGTTTCTATTGCTTCCAAAAAGATGGCGTGCAAGCCTGAGGGACACTCCAATGGGGCAGGGGGGCTTTCCCAAATGGCATGTAAAATAAAATGCTGTGGGAAAACAACATGGAGCCACATCTGAGATGTGGAGTAATGTCACATGTTTGCATGGCTCACCTAGTCCTTCCCTTTGATTCCTCAGTGGCTGTTAGAGTCTGCTCCTGCCTAATTCCTTCTACCCCTCAGGCCTGGTCTTGCACTTGGCCCACCCAGAACGAAAGCAGGCCTCCCATGTCATTGCAGTGGACATGCCTTCGCACTGAGCAACATGCCATGGCCTCTTTTACACCTCATGCTTGTCATTCTTTTTCTGTTTATCTTGACACTTGAACCTAAGCCATGACCTTTGCTTTGTCCCTCTGTCTCCAGATCATATTCTCCTTCCAGCTATGCTGCCTCTGGCTGCCCTAGACAAAAGTCCTCTCAGACCTCCGAAGTATTTTCTCCTTTGTCTCTGCCCCCTTAGATAGTGCTCTGCCACTGTGGTCCCAGTAATGCCAGTAGAAACCATTAAGCCATGAGCCCCTAGGATCCTGAAGCATCACTTTGCTGCCTACAGGCTTGACCATGCTGGCCATAGCCCTGCAGTCCCTGTACCTAGCCAGCGTCACCATGTGAGCCTTGCTGACAGTTTGCAGAGGCTGGGTAGAGCTGCCGACCCTGTGCTCCCAGGCCACCCTGTTGGGCTCAGGTTGCTCCTTTCAGAGCCCTGCCAGGACTTGGAGGCTGTATTGTGAATGTCTTAGTCTGGAAAAGCGGGGCCTAAGGCAAAGCGTATATGCTGCCACTTAATTGGTGAAAGCATTGCCAAAGAAGCAGAGTGGGGGACAAGGGAAGTGACGTAAAGAAAGAGAGAGAACACACCCGAGAGCTATATTATTGATCTGGCCACTGCTCGCTAGCAAGTATAGCTGATTGTTTGACCTTGAGGGACATCTTCAGAGAGTTGCCATATAGGTGACTGCATTTCAGGGCAGTCCTTCCAGGAGGAGGAAGGGAAAGGAACTCCTTCATTGGCTCTCCTCCCCGCTTGATCAAAGTCTGCCCCAAGGGGCGTTAATAGTCCTGCACTTCTGGTTTGCACAAACCTAGAAGTGGCTAGCTGACCACCCACGCCCATTAACAACTCATACCTTGGCAGCAATGGAGAGGTCCTGAGTGGGAGGCAAGAAGGATGTGATGTGCCCGTGGGTGACATGAGGGGCCGTGGCAGTGGCATCAGCAGCAATACTCAGGCCTATAGCTGTGGGAGCAGCACAGGCATGTTAGATCTGCTCAGCCCAGCAGCAGGCAAGGGCACAGGTCTGGGTGATGGATAAGCTGAATCTGGTCACAGTGGAGCATTTTAATGTCAATACAGCTCGGCCCTGGACTTGTCTGTGCTGCTGGGAAACTTCTTGGCCATGCAAGGAAATATTTAGTTTCCTTTTCCAGTTCCTAGGGTTGTGCATCAGTTTCAGGGGTCTCTGTTGTGTGTGTGGGTTCCAACTGGGTGTGCTTTCTGATTGGGTGGGGGGTCCAGTTAATGCTACAATAGTGAGATGCTTGTCACAATAAGAGGCAGAGGAGCTGTCCTTAGAGCAGCCGGTGAATGTGGCATTGACCACACATTGAGGGCCCAGGTCTTTGGAAAGCAGAAGTGGTCGGAACCTGAGGCCTTATCCAATCTATTGACTGGCCCGGTGAGGCCAGGTACTACCTTCTAGGCCGCCACACATCTCTACCTTGTTTCACACTGGTAGACGGCCTCTGAGTGCCCACCTGGACAGAGCGTGAGTGGGGATCATTCATCTTCCTTAACATCTGTTGGATACACTCCCCTGACCTGGCTTTAAATAAGCCCCTGTTCAGGATGATCCCATACAGACCACAGCACCCCCACCTTCAGGCCAGCTCAGCCCAGAAAACACAGGTAGAAGGTCCCAGAGGCAGAGTTCTGAGGATACGTTCTCTTCAGTTTTGAAGTTTAGGTGATGTCAAGCAAAGTATTGACAGTTCTACAGAGACAACCCCTGTGGCCATACACAGGTTTCTACGGTTTCAGTTATACCAATTTCTCCAGTGTGACTCATCTTCCAGCTGACTTGCTGTAAAAGAGGCTTGATCTGGATCCTGCAGAAGTTAGGAAATTTAAAAACTAATGGCCTTCTTGACTTCTGACCCCATCATGACCTCCCTTGACCCAGCTTATCTCTACATGGTAAAAATAGACATCATCAAACTGAGAGTACAGAAGGCCTTCTCCCACACAAATGATTCTTATAACCGGGACTGACCGATAAACAATCTAGCTGAGCAGTGGGAGTTAGTTGCTCTAAAGGGACATACTGGATATACATACTTGCCTGGGGCGGGGTTGGGGGCTGGGGAGGTTCCCCTGTGACCATAAGAACTGCTCGGTCTGGAGCCACTTTCTAGGCTCTTTAATGCAAATGTGCACGCTGCATCTCCTGGCCAGGCTTGTTTAGCCGGGAGCGTGGGACTGAGGTGCCAGGCTCCCTCCTGCTGCAGAGCTGGAGCCCCAGCCTTGTTTCGGGAAAGGAAGTGATCTACATGTGACAAAAGGGTCATTCCGGTGACTTGCTCAGAACAAAGGGCATCTGATCCAAGTGGACTTACTGTCTCTACTGCGAGAAAACAGCTATTGCCGGCAATCCTCAAATAGTAATTGTCCCACAGAATGGAAACACGAAAGCCCCTTTTTGGCAATCACCCTGTTAGAAATCAAAGTAGCAAAGTCAGTCTGGCTGCCCTTTGCACACCTTCCCACCCTTCTGACTATGTCACCAACAAGCCGAGTTCCTAGTGCTTTTTCAAATTGCAGGAATTGAGAAACTCACTTCCTGCTTCTTGCTCCTCCCTTCCATGTCCATTGTCACCTTACACACTGAGGTCCTGCTGGCAGCCACCCTGTTTCATCCTGGTAGATAACAACAGAAAGCCTGGATTCCTGAAACCATGGAGCCAGTCCTGGCACCCAGGCCACAGAAGAGCCATCATAGAATGCTCAGGGCAGCACAGCCTCTCAACAGGCAAACCCATGGGCAAACCTTCCAGGCCCTGCCTCCCTAGCTGTCTGGGGAAGAGGGTGTAGCCTGAGCAAGGGCAGTGTCTGGTTCTGCATGGTGACTTTGACATGCCAGGCCCCACAGAAAAGTGGGCTTCCCACACCACCACCACATTCACGCCTCACTTCAGAGCTGCTCGCCTTGACCTACTTCACACTCAGTGCAATTCTATCTACAGATCCTCCAGCAGAGCTGACCTGGGGCTGACTCACTTTCCTGTTTACAGCCTTGCCTCAACCCTCACTCCTAATGTTTTACATAGTTTCTCTGGTAATGACCTTTGCTACTCTTTTGACTGGAGTTCAGATTCTCTTCTGGCCAGACAGCCTCTGACCATTCTGGTTAAAAATATGCCAGATCTTCCCTGGCCCCAAGACCCTTTGTCCCTGGTGTGGGCACCTAAGAGCCCAGTACCTACCAGACATGCTTTTATATGATTGCGGCAGCCTCAGCGTGAGAGAGGAGAGCCAGAGAACAGAGGAGGCAGAGAAGGAGCTGGGAGAGGAAGATAGAATAAGCCCTGTCCTTCTATGAATCCTTCGTACCATTGATGCAGATGTTAAAATGAATGCTAATTATTTTACTCTCATAATTTTAAAATTTATTTAACCTAAAAGAGTCACAGCTGATATGAGCCTACTGAGCCCATATGAACCTATTTGGAGCATTTTGACTTGATAGTGCTGCTTTGTAGTCTATCTGGAATGCCCTTACTTTTCTATCCACAAGTAAATGTTTTCTGACAACAGTTCTACCTTTATATCTCAACTAACTCTTCGATGAGTAATCAGATTTAATGAGATTGGTGAAGTTTGGAAACACCTTGATTGTCGATCCTTTGGTTAACAATGGAACATCAGTAAGTGTTAGTCCATTCTAATGGTTACTTCACAGTGATTATAGTTTAACAATATGATAGATTTATTTTGGGACCCCTGCCCTGTTGATGCTTCTTCTTTGGGAAATTATGCTTACCTACAGCCCTGACAAAAGCATGGGCTTGGGTGACTGTGTTTATACCATGTTACCCTCAGCAAAGGTGATTGGACTGGTGATGGACACTTGAACCTGACATAAGCAGTCCGTCAACCTGGTTGGTGACCAACCAGGTTATTTTGCTTGAAAATTTGAGTTAAAGGACATAGAGACCATAGTCAGTCATTGGTGGATGTTAGAATCGTAAGGCTGTGTTGAATGAGGACCACAGTCAGTTCATGCTACATAGGTAAATTGAGGTTGTGAGAAAGCTGAAACCATTAGTAAGCAGAGAAGACTGGCTTGCAGAAAAGAGGATGCATCGGGCAGGCGGCGAGTGAAAGGACCATATGGATCCAGAAAGAGAGTGATGGAACACATGACTTTGGTTCCTGGTGGCTTCTCAGCTCCAGACTCCCAAAGGCCTGCCTATACTATATTTCCTGCTTATTGGTATTGGTGAAATGACTTCATGGATCTTACAACAATCTTCACTCCTACTGCCTCTGTTTTCTTTTTTTTATTTCAGCATATTATAGGGGTACAGATGTTTAGGTTACGTATGTTGCCCTTGCCCCCCCCCCCAAGTCTGAGTTTCAAATATGTCCATCCTTCGGGTGGTGCGCATTGCACTCTTTGTATATGCATATACCTGTCCCCTCCTCCCTCCTCCCCCCTCCTCCCTGCCCAACATCCAACAGATATTATTATATGTGCACTTATGTGTTGATCAGTTAATACCAATTTGATGGTGAGTACATGTGATGCTTGTCTTTCCATTGTTGGGATACCTCACTTAGTAGAATGTGTTCCAGCTCTATCCAGGAGTATACAAGAGGTGCTATATCACCATTGTTTCCTAAAGCTGAATAGTACTCCATGGTATACATACATCACATTTTATTAATCCACTCATGTATTGATGGACACTTGGGTTGTTTCCACATCTTTGCAATTGTGAATTGTACTGCTATAAACATTCGGGTGCAGGTGTCTTTCTTATAGAGTATCATTTGTTCTTTTGGGTAGATGCCCAGTAATGAGATTGCTGGATCAAATGGTACTTCTTCTTGTATC
The DNA here is from genome assembly GCA_963575035.1 of Avahi laniger. Taxonomy (NCBI): domain Eukaryota; kingdom Metazoa; phylum Chordata; class Mammalia; order Primates; family Indriidae; genus Avahi; species Avahi laniger. The sequence goes on along the minus strand of CAUYSK010039170.1, from coordinate 683 downwards.
TCTTTAAGTTATCTCTATATTGCTTTCCACAGAGGTTGCACTAGTTTGCTGTCACACCAACAGTGCATGAATGTTCCTGTCTCTCTGCATCCACGCCAACATTTGGGATTTTTTGATAAAGGCCAGTCTCACTGGAGATAAGTGATATCTCATTGTGATTTTAATTTGCATTTCCCTGATGATTAGAGATGTTGAGCATTTTTTCATATGTTTTTTGGCCATTATTCTGTCTTCTTTTGAAAAGTTTCTGTTCATGTCCTGTGCCCACTTTTTGATAGGGTTGTTTGATTTTTTCTTGTTGATCTTCCTGAGTTCTAAGTAGATTCTATCGGCCCTTTATCAGATTTGTAGCATGCAAAAATTTTCTCCCATTCTGTAGGTTGTCTGTTTGCTCTCGTGACAGTTTCTTTGGCTGTGTAGAAGCTTTTTAATTTGATCAGGTCCCATTTATTTATTTTGGTTGTTGCTGTGATGGCCTTTGCGGTCTTCTTCATAAATTCTTTGCCTAGGCCAATGTCTAGAAGAGTATTTCCAACATTTTCCTCTAGAATTCTAATAGTTTAACTCCTTAGGTTTAAATCTTTTTTTTTTAATGTGATAAAATACATTTATTGGTGTTGATAAAACATGAATGGTATGTAACACACGTTCATTCTGGTCTTCCCTTTTACAATTGCAAATTT
>CAUYSK010039168.1:0-77887 GCA_963575035.1 Avahi laniger | reverse complement strand
GTTGCCCTGGCTAGAGTGAGTGCCGTGGCGTCAGCCTAGCTCACAGCAACCTCAGACTCCTGGGCTCAAGCAATCCTACCGCCTCAGCCTCCCAAGTAGCTGGAACTACAGGCATGCGCCACCATACCCGGCTCATTTTTTCTATATATTTTTAGTTGTCCAATTAATTTCTTTCTATTTTTGGTAGAGACAGGGTCTCGCTCTTGCTCAGGCTGGTCTTGAACTCCTGATCTCAAACGATCCACCCGCCTGGCCTCCCAGAGTGCTAGGATTACAGACGTGAGCCACCGCGCCCCGGCGGCCTTCTATTTTTTTCATCTGGCATAGTACCCGTTACTAAATTGGTGCTGCAGAAAGTTCTATTGAATCAAAAGCTTAAGTATCATAAAGCACAATTAATTTGAGTCTCTTGTTTTCTGATGACAGATGAAATAATATAATACATCAAAGATACTAATTTTTCTGAGAAAGAAATCATCCATAGAGTTACACTTATGGTAACAGTCTTATAAAGAAAAAGTTTTAAATAAGGCCACGAATAGCTAGATTAACATGTTAAAAAGAAGATTATTGTGAAGACATAAACATCAAAATATAGTCTGCTGAAAAATAATTTTTAAGAATAAAGACATCTGCAAGCTTCCAGGAAGAAAAATTAGCTCACGTGTAGAAGAAAAATCATGTACATATCAAATTTCTCCATGACATTTAGCTTCAGGAGATAATGAAACAGCTTCTTTAGAGTACTTAAGGGCAAAAAGATGTAACTAAAGAATTTTATACCTAGCCAAGTTGTCATGGTAGATAATCTCAAAAAATCAATGTTTCGTGAAGTTTACTACTGACAAAATTTACTGAAAATTATTCAACCATGTTGGTCATCCAACCAAGATATGTATAAAAATAGAGAATTCAAAAATGAGGATGCTTTAGCTTTTGAAGAAAATTAAAAGCTTTTAAATATACTATATATCTAGATAATTTATAATAAATATGGCTATACCACATAGGCATATTCATTAACAAAACTCTTGCCGCAGAAGATATAATTTATAATAAAATTTGCCAATGATAAGATTAAAATTCTAGATTATGTAAATAAGAGTTATACATGGGAATTCAGGTTGATGTAATCAAAAGTATCATCTTTTTTCTATTTTTTCCCTTCTTTTTCTTTTCCAAATTTTCTACAAATGAAGTATTTTACCATCTTTAAACAAATACATATAATAATAAATGAATGTGTATATTATCAATTTATCCTATACATCTTTTGTATTAAATGTTAATATGTTTTCTTACAGAGTTCTGTATAAAGTACTATCTGAATAAATACAATGCAAACCACAGCAAAGGATATATTTCCTATTTATCATTAAAATTGGCATTATTTCCCAGTTATATTCCAGACTTATCTGGACAATGAGATACTTTCAAACTATGATGTTCTTTTCTCCTCTTGTGTTTTTTTGATTTGTTCTCCTTTTTTTTTTAATTTTTTATTTCAGCATATTATGGGGGTACAGGTGTTTAGGTTACACATATTGCCCTTGTCCCCCATTCCCCCAAGGCCGAGCTTCAAGTGTGTCCATTCCCCCAGAGGTACTCATCGCACTCATTGTTTGTGCATATGCCATGCCCTCCTCTCCCCTCCCCCCTCTCCCTGCCCAACATCTAATAAATGTTATTCTTATATGTGCTCTTAAGTGTTGATCAGTTAATACCAATTTGATGGTGAATACATGTGGTGCTTGTTTTTCCATTCTTGGGATACCTCACTTAGTAGAATGTGTTCCAGCGCTTTCCAGGAGAATACAAGAGGTGTTATATCACCATTGTTTTTTAAAGCTGAATAGTACTCCTAAGAGTACTTCCAAGGCTCTATTTCTATCCAGGCAAAAGGCTTACTAACTTCTGCCATGCTACAACGTCCCATCTCCATTTGAAGGAACGATTCTTTTTCCGTATATCATATTATCAATAGGTTGCTCAGAGTTACCCTACTGCTTATTATTGTACAATCTTGAAATTTTTCATTTGCATCCCTGGATATCATTTGATGGAACAAGGATTCATCCTACCCACCTCTCTGTCTTTTATGATACCTTCCTAAGATTGACAAAGCTTTAGTGCATTTTATATTATACTCCCTTGCTGTGGTCAAACTCACCGTTCTAATCATTATCCCTGTTGACCTGAGTACTGACTCTAAGTCCTCTCTACGTCTCCTGATAACTGTTTAGTACAATGTTTCTTTATTCTTCACAGATTCTTACTTCTTTTTCGTAATCATAGTAAGCAGTATTAATATTGGCTGTTCTTTTTAAAACAATTAAAATTTATTGTCATTTTTCCTTGGTGAAGAACAGAGAAATTTTAACAGGAATTTTTATAAGAAATTTATCTTTATGAAGGATGATTTGTGAATAAAAAATGGAGGCATAAGGTCAAATATGAAAAGATAAAGCCAATGAAAAAACAAAGAATATGATCAAATTTCATTTTAAAAATGTGTATGATTAATAGGTTGTAATATAATCTCTCTCATATTCCCTTTAAAATACTCTAAAGGTATCAACTTTTTGATAATTAGCATTATTACCCCAAATTAAAACATCTGGACAGCCTTTGGCCAGAATCAAGAAGTATTAATAGCAAAAAGCCAAAACCTGTTTATACATTGGGAAAAAAATTTGAATAGACATTTCTCCAAAGAAGACACACAAATGCCCACAAGGTATATGAAAACATGTTCAGTATCACTAATAATCAGAGTAATGCACATTAAAATTATGATATGTCACCTCATACCTGTTACAATGACTATTATCAAAAAAACAGAAAATAACAAATTTTGGTGACAAAGTGGAGAAAAGAGAACCCTTTTAACATTGTTGGTGGGAATGCAAATTGGTGCAGCCACTGTGGAAAACAGTATGGAGGTTTCTCAAAAAATTAAAAATAGAACTACTGCATGGTCCAACAATCCCACTTCTGTATATATTAGTATATCCAAAAGAGTTGAAATCAAGATCTCAAAGAGATTCTGGTCTCCAATGTTCATTGCAGGCTTATTTGCAATAACTAAGATATGGAGGCAAACTAAATGTCCACCAACATATGGACAGATAAAGAAAATGTGATATATACATATAATGAAATATTATTCAGCCTTAAAAAAGGAAATCTTTCCATTTGCAACAACATGGATGAACCTGGAAGACATTATAAGTGAAAAAAGCCATAAATAGAAGGCCAAAAGCACTCAAAGTGAAGATGCATAGACTAGATAGAGGGCACGATCACAAAAATGCCTTGTGTAATGGTGTTTTCTTTTCTTGTGACATGGTGTCCTGGGTAGGGGATGGAGCTGAGCTCTGTCAGAACTGGGAGTGGAGCTGGAGAAGCAGCCATTGTGTGCTGAACATAGAGGGTGGTTGAAGGGGTTGGGTTGGTGGGGGAAGGACACAGTCAGGGTCTTGATACAGCAACTAACTGAGCCACAGCCTGAGCTGGGTCAGAGAGGAGTTAGAAAGGAAGAGCTGAGGATCAACAAATAGCATTTTTTCCTCCTAGGGTCTCTTACGTGGATTCTGTGTTCATCTAGAGTATCACTTGGCTTTTACTGTGTAAGAAACCACTCCTCAGCACCATAGCTCCAAACAGCAATCATTAATTCTCATTCGAGTTTGAAGGTTGGCTGGGGCTAGCTGACACTGGGCTTAACTTTATGTTACAGGTTGACCTCCCATGGTCCCATGGATTAATTGAGACATGTCATCCATGTAGCTGTGACAGAAAACAAGAGGGACAAGCTGTTATTCAATACCTTTTAGGGCCTAGACAGGCCCAGCACATGTCACTTCTGCCCACATTCCAGTGACCAAATCACACGGTCAAGCCCGACATCAGCAGGAGAGGAGTATATACTTCACACCCAGAGGAAGGAGCTACACAGTCACGTGGTAAAGGTTGTGCTCAGGCCCAGCTTCCTGAGTGTGCGACTTGTACGATCATACAGGATTCCATGCTTAGAAAGGTTCCATGTTTGGTTTAATGTTCTGCTGTTATGGTCTGGAACTTCATAATAACTTTTTATCAAGGGGCTGCACATTTTCAATTTGCACTAGGTCCTGCAAATAACAAGGCCAGTCCTGGGGGTAGATACAGGAGAGAGTCACAAACCAGGAACAATGATAAAATCTACCACTACAAGACACACACATTCTACAATGTGGCTTCTAAGGCACAGGCTTGTTCGTTGTTATAGTAAAAAGAAGTAAAAACAGCAGAATAATGAGATTGAGCCACCGCTGGCTAATGAAGGGAGTAGCAGACTATTAGAGGAAATGAGAGACAGACAAAATAGAGAAAAAGGTAAGGAAAAAAAGTGGAAGTCTTTTGGACAGAGAGTAGAAATTTTAAAAGCCAGAGGAGAGGACTGAATGCTGCAATCCCCAACCACTCAGCCACGGACTGGTACCAGTTCGTGGCCTATTAGGGACCCGATCACAGAGCTCTTAGCAAAGCTTCATCTGTGTTCACGGCCACCGCTCCCCATCTCTGGCATCATCACCTGAGCTCCGCCTCCCCCTCCCCCATCCTCCCCACATCCGTGGAAAAATTATCTTCCACGACACTGGTCCCTGGTGCCAAAAAGGTTTGGGACTGCTAACTGAGAGGAAAAAGTAAAAACAGAAAATTCTAGGCAAACGATTATAAGTTGACCTGGAATAAGTTAATCATGACATTCAGCCATTCAGCTAACTGTGAGGCTTTTTAAATTTTTTGTTTTTGCAAATTTAAAACATTAGTCTCCTGAATTTTATTTGTCTAAGAAATATAGGATAATATTTTTAGATAAATGATTAAATCTGGTAAACAACTCTTTAAAGGCAATTAAGATAAGACGGTTATGAAACAAAGTTAGCTTTTAATTAGGATAAAAATTACTTCTTATTGATAATTTTTGCTGGCAAGATTTCAAACACTATATTAGGTGATGATCATATGCTTTGTGACAGGATTATGGCCTGCATCATAAACCATTCTGAAATATAATATTAAAATTATTGGCTACTTAGAACATCATATTCAAATTGCATTCAAATTTCACATCTGTCTATGAACGAGCATGTCAAGTCTAAATGTTACTAAATCACATACTCAATCACTCATTCATTCCCACAGTCTCTTATTTGTTCATTCAAAGGAAGTTTGTTATATGCCTACTATGTGCCAGATACTGTGTTTCCCTGCCTTCGTGAGGTATGTTAGCATAAGCGAAGTACCTTTAAAAATGTCTCAACATATAGCTGATGGGCAGATGTAATTACTGTTACTATGACTTTTATTTTAGTACAAAAGCTAAATGCCACCAGATTAACAATATCAAGAAAAGTTCTTCAGGTCTTAATTCGGAAAGTGTAAAAAGGTCGGGGATATAATGATTACAAGTCCATATAGGAATAAAGCAATGTGATTCTTTTCCCACAATATTCTGAAATAACAGACTATGGGTATAAAACTTTCCTGGAGAAAATAGTTCTAAAAATAAGGTTATTGAAGAGGGAAATGTCATTGTCAGAAGAGATTCGGGGACATACATAAAGGGACAAAACTTTGTGAAAATTATGTTGATAGGAATTGAGGAGCACAAAATAAAAGGATTCGGTAAATAGAGAAGGAGCCTGAACTGACGGAGGCAGTGAAATAAATTTACTCTTCAATCACCTTTGCCTGGTGTGTGCTAAAGATCCACTTAGGGCCCATTTTATAAGCTTTCTTGGTAGCAAAAACATAAGCCATTCAGCTCTTTATCCCTTTGCCAAACTCATAAAATATTGTTCACTCTTCCTAACATACCCCAATGAATATTCAAAACAAAAGATTGGGCTAAGAGGAAGCTATATATACATAGAAAACCCCCTATTTATGCTATCACGATTTTGCATTTTCTCATTTTCCGAGCCATGAAGTTGTCTATGTTGCTAATGTACAGATTTTCTGCCATTTGCTATCATTTCTCAGAAACTGTTAAAACATAATCCCATGTTTGCTGTGAAATTAGCCTTGAAAAGAAAGCTGCCGAAGAGTACATAGCACCTTCTTTAGTAGCACACACCTCCTCAATTCCTACCGCCTTCTTCTGCAAATAGAAAAATATTACACGAATACAGTCAGTGAACAAACAGACATTATTAAACACTTGCTCTGTGCCAAGCACCGTGCTAGCAATCGAGATACAAAGATGCCTCGGAGGAGACACAAACATGCCTCCTCAAGAAGGTTATTGAAGGAGAAGGAGCAGGGGAGAATTGCTCTGCATTAGGGTGTAAGAGGCTCACACTTGGCTGTGTGGAGACCTGACTGGGAGGCCCCGGGGAGGTGGGCCAGGGAGGAGTGAGGACAAAGGATTCTATCAGGAGGCTATTGTGACAGTCCAGAGTTAGGACAGTGGCTTGGGCTAGAGCAGTATCAGTGAAGATTGTGAGAAGTAGTCAGATTTGAGATGTATGTTAGAGATGGGATCCATGTTAGTTAGAAAGGGGTCCAGGATGGTAAAAGGGTGTTTTTTTTGATCTATGTGAGGATGGATGGTAATGTCATCAACTGAAATGGGGAACTTCAGAAACAGGACATGTCAGGGAGGGATTAGTAGATAAAGAGGCTAGCGTTGAACACATTAAGTTTGAGATGCCCATTAGATGTCCAAGTAGAGGTTCTGGGTAGGTGGGTGAGAAGTAGGAGGTGGACATTAGCTTTAAATATCATCAGCCCATAGACAGTATTTAAAACCATGATACGGGATGAGATTATTGAGGGAGTAATTTGCATATAGAAGAGAAGATGTGGCGACAAGATATCTTCTTCCCCCATGGGAACTTGGCTCACACCCAACACTTTCAGCTCCATCCTGGAGTTCTGTGATTTTCACGATGATCTCTTCCTGGAAATCACAAAGATCCCAATTCTTTTTGAACGAATGCTGCTAGGACCATGCTGGTCTCAAGAGTGTGGGCTGTTCTGCCCTTCCCTTCACTGGCCTTTTCAGAACATGAGCACGCCCCCTTTCTTCATTCTCTCAGCCTACGGCATTGATAAAACAGAGGGGTTGAATGTAAGAGAATTGACAGAAACAGGTGCCATCATAAGGAAATTATGTTACAGAAAAGGGATACTTAAAAATTAGTATTCAATATCATGGCCTCCCCAGCACATGAACAAAACCGAGCTGTGTGAGCACCCTTCCTCCCTCCTGCGCTAGGGTAACAGACATTGTCCTCTGCTGGCTGCCCTGAGGCCCAGACTCCACCCCTCAGTCCCTTCTCCTCCTCCTCCCAGCTCCTCCCACCTTGTTCTTTCTCCACCCCCAAGAAGGCTCCTTGTAAAAAAAAATTTAATCGCAGTTTAACTCTGCTTTTTCATAACTTTCCCATTCCACACAGACTCTTGGCCCTATCTTGGTATATTCAAAAGTTCAAGCAAAATATTTTCCCAAACAAAAGAGCAGTTTTCCTCTTAAGATAAACTCTGCGAGCCCCTAGAATGTGAAAAATACTGCAGTTTTTTTTCAAATGGCATCTTTCATTTTTCTTTTGTCTAATTACATTCACATTACATAGGAACTGCATCCTGTGCTTCTAAGGGGATTCCTAAACTCATACCTGGTCACGTTTAGGTCTGGTACTTGAAAAAGTTCTGCCAGTTGCCTGAGATAAGTTAAATTTAGGGAAAAAAAATGTACTCTTTAGTTGGCAACGAGCCAATTATTGTACGCAGCAGAAAAAGGCATATAATATTCATTCTATTTGATTATTTTATTTTTCCGTTTATATTTTCTTCCTATTATTATTAGTTTCATCCTTTTACTACAAATCTGAAGTAGAAATGATTGACTGAGCTATAGAAACAGGAAATCTCTGAGAAGCCAGCAAGAGAATTTTGGAAATAGCCCAGTTTTAGGAGCCAGGCAGATTTCTATCTAATCCCAGCTCTGCTGGTTCCAAACTGTGGAGCCCTGAGATGTTCATCCAACTGATCTTCACTCCCTCATCTGCAAAATAGTGACCATTGCCTTGGAGGGTTGATCTGAGAACATAGAAAATATTTGTAAATATCTGCTACATAATAGGCCCTAAATCCTGATTATTATCTGAGATTTCTACTCTGCCTTTTCTGTTGGGACTACAGAATATGTTCTAGCCACTGGGCTAGTTGAAGGGAGCCATAGACTTTTTATATAAACCCTGCCCTTGGAAAATGCAGGAGAATGTTCCCTGGGTTGCCCATATCACTTGTCAGCTGTTATACTTGACTCCCATCTGCCATGTCAAAGTCACAGGGCTCCTGCTCTTGGCAGTCAGCCCCGTGCTGTCAGCAATTGCTGACGGGTGAGACCCACTGGCCCAAGATCAGAAAGCTTGCTTGCATTGCAAAGGATGCACCTCACCTATCAGCTGTCACAGACACTTTGCATTGCTGCACTCCAGGAAAGGTGATACCTTGTTCAGAGGAACAACAGTCTAGAGTTATGAAGTACAAATGAAGTGACGGCCATGTGTTTATTAGACCACACGTGGTGTTTCTTAGAACTGGTTTGCTTTTGATGGGTACCTTTAGAAATGGCTTTTTCCATGGCACTTTAGAGTCACACTTGAAGGTTGTGAGCCTGACTGTCCAGCTGAAAAGGTGGGATTGTTGCTAAAAAGATCCCAAATTCATCAGCAGGCTCCACCTGTCGGGTGACAGGCCAGGCTCAGGGTATGGCTGCCATGGTAACATGGTGAGCGCCACCTGTCAGCTGGGCTCCCAGCCAACACTTCTGAGTTTAGAGACCTAGTTTTAAACATGAAATACTGAACTGCAGAAAACCAGTGGTCTTGCCTGAGTATCTAATTGTAAGAGAGCATCTTTAAAAAACACAGTAAATAATGTTAAAGAAACACAACTTGGCCCATCATCACCCATAACCATAAGCATGATCTTAATTCTACTGAGACTGTAGACTGTAAGAAATACAGCAATCACATCTCTTCTGCTACTGAGATGCACGCAGTCCTTGACTAAGGCATCCTTACACACACATACACACACACACATAAACAAACACACATGCATGCACACACATACACGAACACACAAACATACAAATTCTTTTTTATTTGGGTCAAAAAAAAATCTACCTTCACAGAAAAGAGTAACTACAACCCAAATACCAACTACATAAAATGAGAAATTTTTAACTTTTAACTTAAAATGATGAATAAAATTAAAATTATAAAATGTTGGAGTAATACAGTCAGAAAAACAAAAACAAGAAAAGGAGAAACAAAGTAGCAATTTTAAAATATGCAATTTTGATTGCAACAGTAATTCATGGCCCTGAAATTCAAAAACTATAGGACTATAAAGAGGAGCATTTAAGTATCCTCTTCCCCCATCCACTTCCAGAGCTACCTGTGACATAGCTCTCCAACACTCACGCATTCACTCATGGCTGTCCTACCCACTGAGATTGAACCTCCACCAGTGCTCGTCATTTGTCTAGCTCATGACAGTTTCTCCAGTGTGCCAGGCACAAGTAGTCATCCAAGACATTTGTGGAGTGACTGCATATTTATACCCCTTCATTGAAAGTCAGTTTTCCTTTGGCACTGGACCATCTAGAACCTGAAACGTAGGACTCTTCTCAGTCAAGAACACTAACTGCCTGTACTTTAGTCTCATTAGTAAACTCCGTCTTGTGGTGGCTGCGATCCAGTTCCCATCAAAAAGACAGCTAAGAAAATTCATATTTGAAAAAACAGTATCTAAGGCAGTGTTTCCTAACTTAAATTATGCTATAGACTAGCGAATTTTCAAAATTGTTTTTTACAACAGACACAACAATTTAGGGAAAAAGGAGTGAAGCAATCAAGTTACTGAGGATGATTTTAAAGAGAGAAATGACCAGCAAGTGGCAAGAGTTTTCTTGCTGCAGTTGGCTTTGTGGTTGGGAAATAGATGCTAGTCAGCTGTTCTGAACTACAGATGGTCTGGATTCTACGTAATTTGTAAGATATATCACCGGTAATTCATTATCGGTAAGAAATAAATGGAATGTGTGAATACATTCCTTTGAATATAAATTTAAGAAGATCGACATTCAATATTGTTGCTCTCACATAGATTTTTCAGTTCTTTCTTGTATGGCAGAGAAAGGCAGGGCATTTCATCAACACACCCACATAAGCAGTTCTCCCTCAGTGAAGGTGTATTACACTTGTTGAAGGCATCCTTCATGTGCACCGTGACAAAAAGTGGTAAAGGATTCCTGGTCTAAGAAAGTGTTTTCCATTTTATTCCCTGAGCTATATACCTTTATGAGACTAAGACATCCGAGAGAAATGATATGCATTCCATTGGTTTTCCTTGCCCAAATCTTTTTGCTTTCTTATGAAGTAATAAAAATTACTTTTGTCTTTTAAAAATACATTAAGTTTTAGATTAATTAAGTATTTTTTATGATTCTATTTTATCCTCTTTGTTGTTTTATTAGCTACAATTCTTTGCTTAATTATCATAGTGGTTGCTTTAGGGTTTATAGTACACTTCTTTACCTATCACCCCATCTTCAGGTGATAACTATTTACACTTCACAAACAGCATAAGAACCTTACAACAGTGTACTTCCATTTCTTCCTTCCTGGGCTTTGTGCTCTTGTTGTCATATATTTTGGTTCTACATGTGTTATGATCCCTATACTACACTGTTTCTATTTTTGTTTTGTCATTTTTTAAAAAGAGATTTAAATAACAAAAATAATCTTACACGTTAACCCGATGTAGCCACCATTTCTTGTGCTCTTCATTCTTTGTGTATTAATAGATCCGTATTTACTTCTGATATCATTTTCCTTCTGCCTGAGTGACTTCCTTGAACATGTCTCACTGTATGGTTTTGCTGGTGATGAAGTGCTACAGCATTTGTATGTCTGAAAAGTCTTTATTTTGCCTTGGTTTTTGAAAGATATTTTTACTGGTTAGAGAATTTTAGGTCAACAGGGTTTTGCAGTTTTGTTTTTGTTTCTGTTAGCACATTAAAGATGTTGCTCCAATGTCTTCTCACTTGGATTGTTTCTAATGAGAAACCTGTTACCATCCTCATCTTTTTTCCCTGACTCCTTTTAAGATTCTTTTTCTTCAAAAAACCATCTCATTATTTGTTTTAACTAATTTGATATTGATGGGCTGTAGTATAATTATCTTCATTTTTTATGTTTAGGGTTTATAATTTTTGCCAAATTTGGAGATTTGGCACCATCATTTCTTGAACTCTTTTTTCTGCCCCTCTCTTTGGAAACTCCATAATAAACAATGATATGTTTATTATTAGGCCATTTGAACTTGCCCCAAATTTCCTTGATGCTGTACTCATGCACTTTAGTCTTTTTTCTTTCTGTTATGCACTGAGTAGTTTCTATTGCTATGTCTTCACATTCACTAATATTTTCCTCATCAATATCTGATCTGCTGTTAATGCCAGCCAGTGTATTTCTTCTTCCCACACATTATAATTTTCATCTCTGGAAGAAGACTTTGAATCCTTTTTTATATCTTCTATGTCTCTACTACCATGTTCAAATCTTACCTGTAGCTTTTCTAAAATGTGGAATACTGGTATAAGTTTTAATGTCTTTGCTAATTCTAAGATCTTTGTCAGGTATGAGTCCATTTTGATTGATTTTCCATGCTTCTTTGCATCCCTGGCAATTTTTGATTGGATGTTGTACTGGACAATTTTGCATTGCTACAAATATTCTTGAGCTTTATTCTGGGGCAAGCGAAGTCACTTGGAAATAGTGTCATTATTTTGGGTTTTGCTTTTAAGATGTGTTAGATTGGACTAAAGCAGTGTTTAGTCTAGTCTGCGAATACAAACCCATCAATTCTCTTCTCGATGGCCTCCAAATTATTAGTTTTTTCTAATCCAGCTGGTGGGAATAAGAAAGCACCATTCCCTATCCAGTGCACGTTCCTGTACTGTTCCCACTAATACTTTCGAGTGGTTTTTTTTCCCAGCTGTGGGTAGTTTTCTCACACAGATGCACTGAACAATATTCAGCGGTATACTTTAAGAAGGGGAGTCTCTCTGAAGATCTCTGGAGTTATCTCTCTGTGCAGTTCTCTCTTCTTTGGTACTCTTGTCCTGAAAACTCTAGCAGCCGTGGTCTTTCTGGAATCTCAGTTCTGTGTCCTCAGCTCAGGGAGTCTGTGGGTCTTCATCTGGGTTTCCTTTCCCTGCACTGTGGCCTAGAAGCTCTCTCAAGGCAATAAGCTGAGACGATTACAATTGTAGGGTTCACTTCACCATTTCTCATCTCTTATGGAGAAATATTTTTTGTTGCCTGATAAATGTAAGTGTGAGGGGAAAGTTGCCCTTTCCCCTGAAAGTTTGCTGAGAGATTAACTCACAATTAAGGCAGATTGATAAGAGAAAGGTTTATTTACTGTGCACATGGGGAGAATCACAGAGTGATTTACTCAATATTCCAGTGATATTCAGATATTTGCATACATGCGCTTTAGAGGGGAGGGGGGAAATGAAGGGTACAGGTAATTCTGTTTAGGGGTATAGCAGTTGTTAGGGAGGATGAATGGATGGGGGAAACAGATTGACTTGTAAATTAGCTTGAGAGGTATTATATTTTAAATGATTTGGGCAAGGTCTGGTTTCATTCTTCAATATATTGAGGTAACAGGGAGGGGAAGGGAAGTCAATTGCCCCTCTTGATCTTTGAATCAGTCAGTCCAGTTTATGCAGATAGAGGGAAAGCCCCCTCCAAGGCCTTGTTGATTTCCAGGGGCTTGTAATTGAAAATATTCTTTATACCAAGGAGTCACATTTTGGGGTGAAATTTCCTGAGCTCCTTCATTGCCAATGTCTTAAAACCATTGCTTTATATATGTTGTCTCTTTTTTTGTTGTTTGAGTCAGTATGGCAAATCTGGTTCCTGTTATCCCATTGAAGTCAGAAGCATAAATCTGACTAATATACATACTTTCATTATATAAATGATAATAATAATATTTAAATTAAATGTTCCCCCTTCCCTAGAAAAGAATTAAATTATCTAAATTATAATACTCTCTATATATTAATTTTTAGTGTCAATTGTTTGATTTGTGCCTCAAGATATTTATTTTTTTCTCCTTGGGCGTAAAACCTTTTCCAGCTTTCTGAAAAACTGAAGTGATGATTGGATCTACATGAAATTACACTGTTTCCCTCTGGAGAGCTTCTAGTTACTTGGGGAAGAGCATGTGGAATCTGTTTACAAGTTTCTGTAGCTAGGATATGAATATTTTAGAAATTTCTAAGTTACTGGGTATCTGATATTGGTAATAACTGGTTTTGCCCTAAAATGCTTTTATGTCCTAAGAAGTTTCCATAAGAAAAAAACCATAGAGTGGGCTTCAATACATGTGGCAACTTAGACTTAATAAAATATTGTAGAAAACTCTTTATATAATTATTAATTGTATTAATGACTTTTCTGCTTTTGTTCAATTTCCCTGTATTCTTTTGGAAACCACTTATTTGATTTTCTAAGACCCAAGTTAAATGTTTTTTCTCACAACTCTTCCAGAGAGACATCAATCCTACCTTCTTCTGTTGCTTTCACAGCTTGTTGTAAAGAACACCACTGCAGCACTCATAGGACAGTGACTGTCATGTCTCTTTCCTCCAATAAAGCTGTGCACTCCTACATGCCAGAGCCATTTTGTTCATACTTACATTGGTTCTCCCAACCACCCTTACTATGTCAAGCTGATAAATATTTGTTAAACTGAATAAGATAGGCAAGACATGCTGGGAAAGGCATAAGGGAATGATAGTGAAAGCAACCAAGGATAACTAACAAGGAGTAGTGTAAAATAAAGTTAGATGAGTAGATGAGGTCAGAGTAAGAAGAATGGGGAAGTTAGTAAGAGTATCGGTACTTAAATCAGGAGAAATAGTAATCGAAGATCCTTTTTTTTTGAGACGGAGTCTCACTTCATTGCCCTGGCTAGAGTGAGTGCCGTGGCGTCATCCTAGTTCACAGTAACCTCAGACTCCTGGACTCAAGCGATCCTACTGTCTCAGCCTCCCAAATAGCTGGGACTACAGGCATGCGCTACCATGCCCGGCTAATTTTTTCTATATAATTTTAGCTGTCCAATTAATTTCTTTCTAGTTTTAGTAGAGACAGGATCTCGCTCTTGCTCAGGCTGGTCTTGAACTCCTGAGCTCAAACGATCCGCCCTCCTCGGCCTCCCAGAGTGCTAGGATTACAGGCGTGAGCCACCGCGCCCGGGACAGAAGCTCTCCTCCCCCATAGCTCCAACTCTCACTGGCCCTGGGAACACTTCTTTCTCCTCTTGCCCCTTTGCCCCTAGAATTCATGTTGGCTTATCATTATTTCTACCCTCTGGCTGCATCAACAGCGTTGGCTTATTCTTTGCAAATAGTTTCTTTATTTGAACCATCTGGAGTGCTTTCTCTAAGACCCTGTTTGATATACAACATTGTAGGAGCATAAGAGAAGGTGGAAGTTAGGGAAGGAGTATTTTTGCACTAATCCTTAAAAGATAAGCCATTAATTTTCAGGCATATTGATGGGGGGAAACACTTACAGATAGAGGAGACAGTTTCTAAAAAGGAACAAACTATGGGACATGGAATGATGATAGCATTATTTATAAATAATTAAATATTTCTGAGCATAAAATACAAGGCACTGATTACCAAGAGTCAAATGCTTTAAGTTCATTTACCTGATCCTCTCGAAATCCGCTATTCTGGATTATTTATCAAATCTGGCAAAATTTTCTTCTTTCTAAAAATAATCATAATAAAACTATCATTTATTTGTCAGCTGTTATGTATCATAGATTGTTCTGGCTCTTTTTGTTGCACAACTGCTGTGTGGTATGCTGAAGTGGGCAAACCCGGGGTGGATAAGTTGAAAAACTCTTTCCAAGAAACACCTACAGATAATATTGCAAATGGAGTGTCCATATGACTTTCTATAAATAATGGCAAAGACAGTCCAGTCTTTAAAGCAAAAATGTTAGATAATAAAGTGAAGCAATAGGCTCTGAATACTAGCATGGGACTTAGAGCTCATCTGATGACCTGAATCCTCTTTATCACGTCTTTGCCATGTAGCTATTCCCAGGATATATGTAGATTCAGTAACAAGGGATCAAAAACATCCTCGAACTCCCTTATTCTATGTGAAAATTCTGACAATAAGATAGTTGTTCTTCTAGTTGAGCTGAAAAAATAGCTCCTCATTCTGTCCATGAGAACAGCATTCCAAAAATTCACTCTGTGCTACTCTAATATTACAAATGCTTCCTGGAAAAAGATTTTCTAAGAAATATGAAAAGCATTGCAGAATACTTACCTTATTTAAGAAATTCTTCAGTAAGTAAATCTATTACATTTTATTTAATACAAAATTTTTCAAATATACTCTTGACCACAAAATACTTCTTTACTGCTATTATTATCATATAATTTATTAACATTCAGGGAACTAGTTGTCTTTGCCTAGGTCCTCTAGAAAGCAAACCTGGGGCAAGGGTAAAAGTGGAGATGGTATTTCGGTGATACAAGCCCAGGATTGAGTGAGTGAAAGAGGAAGTGAAGCAGGCATGAGTATGATATGTTGACTATCACTTTACAATGAACCAGGAGGAGACACAGCAGAATGCTCAAAGTGTTTTTACCCAAAGGAGGAGGAATTTATCTGTCAAATCTCACACCTTCTTTTGCCTTTGGTCAAGGATTAACTCAGGCAACACTAACCGCTCTCTAGTTTCAGTTTGCCACAGCTGACCCTCGGTGGCCACTAGGGGAGCCAGATTCCAAGTCCTATATTTGAACCCTAAAGTAGAAGGAAGGGATGAGTCCTCAAGGGTAGGCCCCATCTATGGGGTATAAGGACCATTCCCATCTCATGCATTAACCCAGACTGCAGCCAGCTCTCATAGCTGGGCAAGGAGGGAGCAACTGTTGCCCTATGGAGTTGAGTGGCGCCTTCAGGAGGAAGTGAAGTTGAGTAAATCAAAGAAGGCACACAGCACCACCTGAGAGGCACGCAGGATTTGAACTCTCCTTTCATGGTCATCTCTTAAATATTTCTGAGGAGTTTTAGTTAATTCCCTCAATTTCTAAGACTGAATGCTTTTGTCTGCCTCTTCTTTGGTTGCTCTTCCATGTATTTCTAGTCTATTTTATGCAAAATGCCCTAGGTGTCTGTCTGAATTGTTCCCTGGTCTAGACAAAGAAGTACTTCAGTTCATGCTGCCAGAGACTGCATCGCTGTTTATGGTAGAGCCATCACACTCTGCCTTGACAAACTTCAAAGTTGTTTCTTTTCTTATGCCACTGTTTACCTGTCCTACGGTTTCAACTTTCAATCTCAAGAGTTGAGATTTTTATTATCTAAAAGTAGCATTGGAAGTTTATCTTTTACAAACATATATAGTTATATTGGCTCCATTGCTTCAATCAACTGGTTTAGCCTAGTATCTTAAATAGATATCCTTTCAGATTTCAGTTGCTTATCTGTTTGCAAGACATGCTATTCAGTTCTTCATTTCCTATTACCTGAAATTTCCCTTTAGGCTTACACTAACCCTCTGGTCCAGGGCTGTCCAAACATTTTTTAATTCTCTTGACCATAATAAAATAATTAAATAATTAAAAGAATTATATGTATGGATAAATTATATATATCACTATAGTGTTACATTAAATGATCCCTCAAAAGACTTCTACAAATTTATTATCTGCTTTAATAAAATTTTGTATAATACTGGGATGAGTGTCAAATAACTTTACATATCCAGAAAAGCATCTTACTTCATGGTTTGTGTGCTTAGATTTTAAATGTATTCCTATGTTATTATTAATTAATATCTCAAGATAAACTGAGCTTCATTAATTAAATATAGTGAGTGAATAGAAATATATATATATATCAAATATTCAATGATATTTTCCAAAATTCAGATCAATCTCTTTTGGGTTATGATTAGATTATCAATATTTTCTCCCTGAATATGGCTGACAGAGACTTTGAATTTTTAGTTCTGCCATTTTGTTGTTGTTCACTTTTGTTTATGTTATCACTGTTGTCTTCAATTTTTTGTTTCTGTATAAGAATCTTTATAAGCCATGTATCTATTTTGTGGAAATATTCATTTACTTAGAACCAGAGAATATAATTTTTAAATCCCCTTAATGAAGCACAGATCAACTCAGTATATTGCAGTACCCTGAAAGCAAATGAGAGAGTGAGGCTGAGGCTATAAACCTCTTAGCATGGAGGAGAAATTTTATACATTGTATGGGATAAATGACTACCTGATACACAAATATAATACCAGGTGTCATTTTTGAGTCCCATATTAAATATTAGTAAAGTTTGTTATCTTCATTATTTTTAATACAAACATAAATATAACTTATAATATTTTCTTTGTACATTCAATGGATCATCTTACACAACCCATTTTAACAACCACTGTTTTAAATCATACCCAATTCATATGGCCAAAGGGGAAAACTTTTCACCTCTCTGCCTCTCAGTAATCTTCTGGTAAAATATGAGCTACTCTTGTTATAGTTTGGAGTTCCACTTCCATATTCCTCATCTCCTTCAAGTCCCAGGAGTAGAATCGGGAGATAAGTGGAAATCAAAGTATCAGCCTATTTAGGAATGTCTGTTACTCCCAAAGTGTAACAATCCACGGTAAAGATGGAATGGAGGATGTGCTTGATAACTGAGGTCACTGTGGCTGTCTCCCACCTCCTCTCTCCCCACCCCTGAGTCTTGACTTCAGCAGCTGTCTGTGGAGAAGAATAAGGTCCACAAAGCTGCCTCAGAGCACTTGCTCCCTGTGTGCTGCTTGGAGAATGTGTCTGCTTCAGAGTTACTGGCAGTGATGCTCACCAACTGCTGCCCAAGGGGGAAGGCACCAGAGAGTCAAGAGCATACAGTGGGTTCTAGAATTTGCCCTGGGCATTTTACTGCAAGGACAGAGGATGCTGAAGAAGTGACCCATTTTTCTTACTCATCTAAGACACAAGCAACTCAAGAGAGCCAAGATGAGCCTCTCTTCCACTGCTTAGGGACAACAGTGTGTGGATGTGTGGGACATGACCCTCTGGCTGCAGAGTTCTCACAAGTCACATTAACTATTCTCCTTCCCTTGGGGAGGAGCAAATATGAAGTAGAAAGAATAAAGCCAGAAATGTTCCCTTCAAAATTCCCCAAACTGGGAGAGAATCTGAAAAGCCTCTTCTGTGGAAATGTAAAGATAGAAGATAAGCATTCCTTTCTGAGAAAACCTACCTGGCAAGACTGGTAAAATGAATAAATGAAGTATACATGGAAAGCCCTAAACATGATCATACACATAATAGGGGTTTCATAAAATTAGTTTAAAAAGTAATAATAGTCCTTGAACTAATTATCTGAACTACGATGGGAAGAGGTTGCCAGTAATTGCTAATAATGACTAATTTTTCAACAAGCACTTTAGTCACTTCTTATATATTACTGCTATTATTAAGTACCTAACAAGGTTTGTTGGCATAGAACAATGCATTGCCTTGAATTGAAAATAGGCAGTAATTGAATAGAAAAATTTATAGGCAGTGTAGAACCCCTTAAATTGAATTAGATGCTTAAATATAGTACTTATAGTACCCTTGATGTAAGCTTTTTTGAAGCATTAGTGGAATCAAACAAACAAGGTCTATATTTTTGCATAGGGTGTTTTATGTTCAATGTTGCAATATTTATGTTTGGCACTATTCACTCCATGGGAAAATATAGGCTGTGTGTCTTTTATTTGCTTGATAGTTCAGACTCACTGATACCCAAGGGCTTACTACACCCACAGATTTTGTCACAATACTCATGTGCTGAAAAGGATTTTTACTATTCAAAAGCAAGCCAAGTCTAATTTTGTAATTGTTATATACTGTAAGATGTTATTATTTAGTATGTGAAGTACCTAGAAGATCTATCATCAGTGAATATGATATAACATAATCTATTTTACACAGTAAAATGGCTTGGCAGGATCTGTTTCATTTCCAACTGGTGGCCAATTTAAAGAATCTTGTTCTTTTTTCTGCTTTCTCAGCCAGTTATTAAATTTATTATCAAAGCAATCAAGAGTAAACAAGCCAATCCTCCTATACCTCTTTAGAGCAAATGGGTTTTGACTTCATAATGTCAATTAATGTTTTGTCTATGGAATATTTAAGCATTCCTCTCTTTGAGGAATTCTGATAGATCGGGTCTTGAAATAATAATGGTGAAGGTCAACTCAGAAATATTCTTAACTTCCAAGGAGTGTGTAACGTGCCAATTACTCTCTCGGAAAGAGCAGAAGATAAGCACTGTATCCTGCTCTTGCTTGGAAGGATCAAGTGCTGTTTATTAGTTGAGAAGTTGAAGATAGTAAATGGAGACTATTACACAGATAAGCCTGCAAAAATCAAGGATCTACTGGCCAAAAATCAGAGTCTGAGCAAGGAAGCAAGATGGCGACTGTATAAGGTTTGAGGCTTTCCAAAGGGAAGAACATACTCCATGGAACTGTACTCTTTCTCCTTCAGACCGTGCTAGCATTTCCTCTACCTATGTACCATGCCAAATTAAAAATATTTCTATCATCAAAATGCAGATAATACAATCAACCACAACAACAATAGTAGCTATCATTTGTTGAGTATCTACTATGTGTGAGGAACTTTACAGAGCTACCAAAATCCTTTTATGCATGAAGAAACTGAAGCTCAGAGAGGTTAAGTACATTGAGTAAGATGATGCAGCTCACAGGTCTTGGAGCAGGGACTCAAGCCAATTCGAAACCCACACTTTTCCCACTATATGGTTATCAGGTAAGAAAAAGAGCTAAACTCATTGAACTGATCATTTGTGTTTAATTTGTGCAGAACATCTAAGTTATTTAGATTCTGGTCCACTGCCATTCACCAGCAATATTTCTGTAGAGAGGACCTACGCTAATTTCAGTTCAATCACGCTTACTCAAAGGCATGGGATTATAATTATGAATACCTCTGTGATTTAAAAAGGCAGCCATTCTTCCATTTTTCCAATCCATCAAGTTGACTGCTTCAGAATAAAACACTGCTAAATAAAGTGCTGTATGTGGAAGTAAGCTTTTTAATAAAGAAATCATTTGCCAGGTCTTCTGCAAGAATTTGCTTTCTTGATCCTAAACTTCACAGAGGTGGAGTATATATCAGGTCCTATACTTCACACAGGTGGAGTATATATCAGGTCCATTTTACAGTTGAGAAATTAAAATCTCATAGAAAACAATCACTTAGTAAAGAGCACAGAGAATGTCAGCATTAGGATCTCTCAAACAATGAGTGGTGGTATCAGAGACACAGAAGGAATGAGACAGACCTGGGGTTCAGTTTTGGCAGGGCTCCCAACTATAATCATGCCAGGCTCTGACCTAGACACAGGGATGCCAAGAAAGACTGAGTTTCTTGTACTTAATTTACATAATGTGTAGCAGTTCTTTTGAGGACCCAGTCCCGTGTTGTGGCTTTTGAAAGTCATTCTTGAGAGTTCAACCTGGAGTCCGTTTCTTTTGTCCTCCCAATGATTTCATATCCCATCTAATACCCTGTAATAAACTCCTTCCCGCTTAAGGGAGTAGACTGGTTCTTTGCCATTGAATTCTTATTGATACTCATGTGACTACAATGGGCTCTGCTTCACAGATTTGCTGGTTAATGGAATGTGTGTTTTGAAATAGCTCACATTATTTACACTTTAGAATTCTTTAATATTTTAGGCTTTAGGCATCACAATTCAAGACAAGGTACACACCTATTTGCCAAAGTGCTGAAGGGCTTGACTTTTTTATACTCAGAAAACCTTGCAAGAGATAAAGGACAAAAGGCTCACAGATGCAGCAGCATAAGAGGACCTGAAGCTAATGGCTTGTCTGAAAAATTCTTTCTTCTCATTTGTCTCATCTCTTTGTCATGTGTATAGCAAAAAAGAGAAAAACCAAGGAAAAGAATGGGACAGTAGTGGCCAATATTTTTAAAAATTATAGAACTGAAAAGGAAAGGAAGTATCAGAGAACAGGTCACAGAGAAATATTAAAACATTGGTCTAAAGTGATAATGTTCTAAGAAGGTCTAATTCCTCCATTCTCATCTAATTCCTCCTCATCATAGTCTAACCACAATGAGGAGACACCTCTTTTCCCCAACTCCTCCTTTCCCATCCTGCATTTATTTTCAGAGAAAACCTTTTTTAAGGCTTTATTTAGGTATAACTGAAATACAAAAAATTACACACGTTTAATGTATATATCTTGATGAATTTGGACATATGCATTATAATCAATATCTAACACTTCCAAAAGTTTCCTTGGTTGTTTTGGTAGCATGAAATCTATCCTCAACATATTCTAAAGAGCACCATTGTACCTATAGTATTGTTAACTATAGGTACTATGCTGTAGACATGATCTCCAGAACTCTTCATCTTGCATAACAGAAACTTCATACAAATAAATGGAAAGACATCCTGTGTTCATGAATTGGAAGAGTTAATATTGTCAAATTGTCCACACTACCCATAGCTATCTACATAGTCAACGTAATCCCTAACAGTATTCCAATGACATTTTTTACAGAAATTAAAAAAAAAATCCTAAAATTTGTCTGGAACTACAAAAGACCCCAGATAAATTCACATATATGGTCAACTGAGCTTAGACAAGGATACCAAGAAAACACAAGGCGAAAGGATAGATTCTTCAACAAATTATATGAAGAAAACTGGATATCCACATGCAGAAGAATGAAATTTGACCCCTATCTTATACCATACATGAAAATCAACTAAAATGAATTTAATTCTTAAACGTAAGACCTAAAACTATAAAACTTCTAAAAGAAAACATGCCTGGGGGAACTTCTTGACATTGGTCCTGACAGTAACATTTTGGATATAACGCAAATGTTCAAGCAATAAAAGAAAAAAATAGACAAGTGGGACTACATCAAACTAAAATGCTTCTGCATAACAAAGTAAACAATCAACAGAGTGAAAGGGCGGCCTATGAAATGGGAGAAAATATTTTAAAACTATCTGCTAAGGAGTTACTACCCCAAACATATAAGACTAGCCTACAGCTCAATAGCAAAAAATCCCCAAACTACTTAATTTAAAAATGAGCAAAAGATTTGAATGGACATTTCTCCAAAGAAAACATAGAAATGTCCAACAAGTCTGTGAACAGGTGTTCAATATTACTAAACATCAGAGAAATGCAGATTGGAACCATGAAGAGAAACCTCACACACATTAGAGTGGCTACTATAAAAAAAAAGACAAGTGTTGGAGAGGATGTGGAGAAATTGGAACCCTTATACACTTGTGGTGGGAATAGAGAACGGTGGAGCCACTATGGAAGATAGTATGGAGGTTTCTCAAAAATCGTACTAGAACTACTATATCATCCAGCAATCCCTCTTACAGGCATGTATCCCAAAGAATTGAAATCAGAATCTGAATGAGATACCTGCACCCCCATATTCATTGCAGCGTTACTCACAAAATTCAAGGCATGGAAACAATCCAAATGTTTATTGACAGACGACTGGATGAAGAAAATGTGGTGTGTACATCTAATGGAATATTACTCAGCCCCCAAAATGAAGGAAATCCTGGCATTTGTAACGACGTGGATAACTCTAGAAATTTTCACCTATGCTAAGTGAAAAAAGCCAGTCACACAAGAACAAATATGACGTGATTCCACTTATCCGAGATATCTAAAATAGTCAAACTCATAGAAGTAGAGAATAGAATGGTGGTTACCAGGGACTGGGAGTGGGGGAAATAGAAATTGTTCTTCAATGGGTATAAAGTTTCTGTTGTGTGGGAGGAAGTCTTAAGTGCATCCTACTGGTTGTAGTCTTGATGCTAAAATCAACCTCTCTTTCTAGTCCTGTCTGCATCTCCCAAACCATTTAACCTTGCTGACTTTGTCTTACCCCAAGATGTCAAGAAATCAAATTACTAAACTAAATTATGTCCAAATTCAACAAAATAGCAACCATTTTTACAATATCCCTGAAGAAAGGCCATTTAACCTCAGCCTGAATAGTTATGTTAATGTTTTGTTGGCTAATTAATTAAGAAAAGGAATTTGGGCCAGATGTGAGAAATAGGTACTCTACCTTAAAAGCAATTAGTTCCTTGATTTTTACATTTATGCTCTTTGAAAACATTGTGTTTATTTACACTGTGCTCCCTGTCCCCCCCCACACACACACGCACCACCCCATTTAGGTGTGAACAAAATGGTACAGTGTGAGCCTTTTCTGCTGCATCTGCTAACATGGTACGTCTTCTAACAGCTGAGGACGCTGGACCTTCACCTCGACTTTATTTCCTCAAAATAACAGTTGTCAGATGCATAAGTACAATACAGACATGTCTGTATAAATAAAACCTCAGAAACAAACATATGCAGAGAATCATATGCTCAAACTAAAATATCTTAATACAACTCAATTGATTGTGTTTTAGCCCTTTCCAATTTGTGTAATCATCAAAGATTCATTCTCATGCTGGTTGATGTGGTCAACCACACACAACTGCAACATAGCTGGGAGCCCTTGAGTGTTTGGGTATGCTAGAAAGCAATATAATCAATTTTCTAGATAGGGAACAGAGGTCGAAAGCTCAAAGGCTACAGGGGAAGGGCACAATATAAATGAGGGAAGCGGTGAAGGACTGGGGTCTCCTAGGGAAGCAGTGCCCCACCAAAAAAAAATCCTCACTACCCAGCACTGACAAAGGCTTTTCAGCAAGAGATATAGATGTAATTTTCAAGATTTTCTATTTTTAAGAAGAAGTCAGACAAGTTTTTTGTTTTTAAGAAAATTTATTTTGAAATGTTGGCCACTAAGTCAATTAAACAACAGCAACAACAACAACAGACTACTGGCCAAACAAAATACATCCGCATGCTCATGTACCTCCAGTTTCAGGCAAATGAGCCATTTTTAGCTTCATTCCTAAAAGTGTATATTTACATTCACTTATTTATATACCTCTAAGTAAGATATTTCTCTAATTTTTTAAAGTGCTTCAGCTAAATTAGATGAGAAATATCTTTGAGATGAATCATCTTAGAACAATCACTGCTACTTAAGATGGAAGCAATTTTGCTAGGTTGTGAGGGAAAAAGCAAAAAGAAAAAATAAAAAGAAATATTTTCTTGCAGAAATTATTGTTAAAGATAATTTTAGGGTCAGTATCCCATAGCAGTTTTACAATGATGGAAATGTTCTATCTGTCCAATACGACAGCCACTAGCCACATGTAACTACTTAGTACTTGAAATGTGGCACAACTTAGCACAACTAAGAAGCAGAATTTCAAATTCTGTTCAATTTAAATTACTTTAAGTTGAAATTTAAATAGCCATATGTAGTTAGTGGCTACTGTATTAGACAGCTCAACTCTAGGAGTATGCCTCAGAATAGAGCATCTAGTTCAAAAGATGTCACTCCCATGGGCATTCTCATGGATATTGTGAAACTGATTTCCAAATTGGTTTTACTGATTTATATGGCCAACAATGATTGGGTTTTTACAATTTATCTTCTTCAATCCTGGAATTGTCAAAATTTAAAATTTTTGATAGTCAGATGTGCAATAATGGCAGCTCTTAATTAATCTTAATTTTCCTGATTACTGTGGTTTATCATCTTATAAAATTAACCATTTACCTTTGTACTTTGAATTGTCTGTTCATAGTCTTTGATCATTTTTCTATTGGATTATTTGCTTTTCTTCTTTCTCTTTTTCCTCCTTCTTCCTTCTTTTTTTTCTTAACTTCTAGAAGCAATTTATAAATTCTTGATTTTAATCTTTTATCTGTTATATAAGTCAGAAACATCTTCTAGTCTTTGCATTTTTCACCTTATTTATGGTGTCTTATTTGATCAGAATTTTTAAAATTTTAATATAGTATGACAAACCTATCACTTACTTTATGGCTTGGTAGTTTCTGCCTTATTGAAGAAATTCTTACTGAACCAAAGTCTATTTTATCTGATATTAATATAGCTAGATCAACATTCTTTTCATTTAGCATTGCTAGATTTAGTAAATAAAATTACAGTACACCAGTTAAATCTGACTTTCAGATTAACAATGAACATTTTTTTTTCTTTTTAGTATAAGTTTGTCCTATGCATAACTTGGAATATACTTACTATAAGTCATTGTTTATCTAGAATTCAAATTTAAGTCATCATCCTGCATTTCATCTGTCAACCCTATTTTCTTTAGAAAATGTCTATTTTGAAAATTTTTATTTTTCTTCCAAATTTCCAAGATCCTTATTCATTAGGTGTTTCTCTTATAATTAGCACCTAATTGGGATTTAATTCCTTACCCAATATGAGAATCTTCCTTTCAAAAAGCAAAACCACATTTATTGTGGTTATTTCTTTTTAAATATTGATCATACTTTTTACTGTGATCATCTTTTTTTCTTTCTCTGCCTTTTCTTGTACTAATTGGGTTTATTTATTCCTGGCTTTACACTCTGCTAACATGGATGATATGATTATTATTATTTTAGTTACTGACTTTAACTTTTTTATTGAAGTTATAGTTCACTGTTTTAGAGACCTGCATGCTTTTCTATCATATTTGAATGAAAGTTTTCTCCTTGTTTTAATTCCTTTTTTGTTGTATATTTAATGTCCTAATAGTCATCTTTTTAATAATATCTGTCAAACTGCCCTATTACCTCAAGTTTGGATGAAATCTAATACTGATTTTTACTGAACATTGCTATGATGGTACATTGGTGCGAAAGCTGATCTGATGGCTGGTACCCTAGAGGGGACACATGGAGCCAGGCATCCATATTCTTTATAATAAAAATTTTTAAGCACTTATAAGTACTGAACAGCTCCACATATCATGATAACACTGTTTGCAAAGCTCTTTCAGGTACGATTTCTCTTTTAATATTTCAAAATTCTTGTGGGAGTAGGAAAGATATTATAAGCCCCTATTTGTAAAATAATAATTGAGATGCTATATATTTTTTAAAATAGTAGCTCAGAAAGTATTTTCATTTCTTAAATTAATTTCTGGGTTCATTAAATCTTAATTCTATTAATAATTTCAGGCACTATTTGACTTGTTACTACAGAGTTATGGCTATTTTGTTTTGCTTAAGTTATATTTCTTAAGGAAATAATTATATTTTATCCAGAGATTTATGCTGTTTTCTTTACAAAATGTTGCTGAAAAGATTGAAATTATGAAGAAAGCCACATCAAAAATAGGCTATTTTCAGAACACAAACTCAATATGATCATGACAGTATGTTTAAATTTAATATCAATAGATGTTTATATTTTTAAAATTATAATAAAATAGATATTATTTTCTCAGGGACATCCCATAATAAATAGTTCAATGATTTAATGTTGTCATCATAATTAAAGTTGATCTTTACAGAAAAAAGGCTTAATCACATATTATACACGAATTTTTTTCTGGCTAAGTTTCATAGTGTAATCCTAATCTCATGGGCCATGCAACCAAAACTAAGTATGCCATTTATCTTTAAATGCTACAGACAGTATAGAAGAAAAGAATAAACTTCTAGGTTCCTTTATTAATAAGGACCAATAAAGAGAGATCTTTTTTCTTAATTAGGATAATGATGCAAATGATCTTAAAAAAAGATACAGATAAAAAAGAAAGAAATCTGTTGAAGAAAGGCATAATTTAGGAAGCTGCTTTGATCAATCAGATAGTATAATTTATAAGCAAAAAAGCCAATCTCATTTATCTAATTAAAGAAGCAACTTATCAGAGAGTAATTTTAAAAGTTTACGTTTTGCACATGTACTGCAGACTGAAATTCCAAGTGCTGAAGATACCTTTATAAAGATTCAAGACATTTGACACTGTATTACAAGTCAGTCTACTGTTGAAATCTGCATCTGTGTAGGAAAGGAGGGGTTCTATCACACTTTCCTACTTACTCAACATTGCATTGAAAGAGTGGAAACTGGGGAACTGAAACATGGTTGGAACATTGTAGGTGTCTTCTAAGCACCTTGTGGGCAGTACAAGCATCTGTCTCATTTGTTACAGTGTACTCACTGCACCAAATACTGCTTGGCATATATACACCACCTAATAAATACCTACTGGAGAAATGAATGAAGGAAGATTGAGTACCAAAGTTACATGTTCCTGCTTCACTCTTTTTCCCAAGGTCAGACAAGTCCAGATGGATATGAAATAGTACTTACGAGATTGTATATGTTGCTACCTGAAGGGCTTGACATTAAATTGGCCTCCTAGACCTAAGTATGTCTGCTAAGGTGTAGACATCACACTGCTGTTTTATCATTTCAGTTTTATCATTTCTTTATTGTCATCCAGATAGGGGATCCACTGTCCAGGTGACTGTGCCTAAATTCTCATGCCCTGGGGGCCACAACCATTCCATATGCCCCAGTTAAATGAATTTATCACTGGCTGCATTTGCTTCTTCCTTATCCTCCTTTTAATAGAACAACCTCCCTGTAGCTTGGAACACTGGCGCTCCTTGCAGAACCAGCATTCCCTTCTTTGGGGGAACTGCTTCTCCCCCAACGGTAACCACGTACCTTAGTGGAAATTGCCAATCATATTTTTCTTCCATCTACCTCCCAGTCAATTCAATTTCCAACTGGATTGTGAGGTCAGAGCAATCAGAAACCTTCTGTAGGACTTTTTGAAATGAAATGGAGAAAGAGATATAAGCCCTTTCTGTATGAATCTGTGAAATATGGAGAACAAAATTAGTTAAGGATCAAATCATTTTACATATGTGATGAAAATGGCTTGCGAAAAAAGGCAGGAAGCTAAGAAAGGGAGAAGAGAAAGACAGAGAAAGAGAGGGAGAAAAAGAGAGAAAAGAGAACAGAGAAGAGAAAGATGGTAGGATCAGAGTTCAAGGTTCCAATTTGTCCCCAGAGATTTAACTATATCCCTGACCATCCCCCAATTTTGTGAGAAATAAATGGTTCCTTTGCCCAAGTTAATATGCATTTTTTTACTCACTTTCAACCAAAAGTCCTAACTAAGAACATAAGCTGGTAGCCAAAGCCCTACGGTGACTGGGCAGAGCTCCTAGATAATTATTTTCTACCCATCCCCTGCTCCAGCCAGCTAAATGGGGGCCACAGGGATCTAGAAATCCCAGAGCTGCCCAGTGTCTGCATTATGACCCATTACCTTGCCTTTGGACACTAAGTTCTGCCTTTATCTGTTAGCTTCTGCTGCACTATCTTCCCCAATCCAGCACCTTTACTGAACTCACATGATCATGCCCCAGGCTCCCATGATACCTCAACTGTGCTCAGAGGAGTTGCACAGGCTATTTTTTATTTCTTCTTAATGCACTGCTGTACTTTTCCATTTAATAAAGTTTTTGGAGCAAGGCAATATCATGATCACATCTATGCTTCACAAAGGTAAATGGTGGGGATGGGCTGGAGAAGGGCAGTACTTGATGGCAGCAAGCAACAGCTGGGGAGGGATGACGAGGGACTGGCTGGAGGAAGAAGCAGTGAGGATGAAAGAGAGTGGAATTGACACCAGAGGCCCTGAAGAGAGTGCATCACCCAACTTACTGAGTCATCAAATGTGATATTCTGAATTCCCTGGGTTGAGTAACTATTCAAGCAGAAATTGTAAGGAAATAACACCTTTATATACTTATTTTTAAAATTAAGCAAAACAAAAAATTCCAAGATTTAGCAAGACAAAATGTCATTTGGAGAAACTGCAAATGGTGAGGGGTAGATCGCAAAGTGAACAGTTTTGTCTTATAACTATTGTCCTGAGGGAAAAGTTGTTATTGGCTGAGTTGAAATGGAGGATTGGGTAGAGAGTGGTGGAAGATCTGGTGTAGGGTGAAAAGCCTTCCAGTACACAAACTTGGCAGTAACATTTCTCAAATTGAAAAAAAAAAAAAAACCCTCATGGCTAGGGTTAAACATATTGTCAAAAGAGGGGGCTCATTTCCAGAAAAATCCCCGGATCCCCTCCAAGAGCAATGGTGACACTGCTGTGGAGCATGGCCCCGACCGATAGAGCTGAGAAGACTGAGCTTCGAAGATAAATTTGAAGATCTCGTCTCCATCCCCTCCCCTCCTGCCTTGGGATTCCTTCTCCACACCTGTGATTTATTATACAGTAAGCACTGATGTGTAGGCTTTATATTTAGGATTTATTATATCTATATTCTTTTAAGATCTAGTATTTAGGGCCTCTGACTCTTCCTCCTTGCAGATCAACCAAGAGATTTTGGAGAAGAGAAAGTATTGCAGAAAGAAAATCATTAATTAACGATCTTGGGGATCTCAAGAGAAGGATGTGTCTGATATTAACAGAGAGGGCTGTTCCCATACAATAATGCCTTTGGCCAAAATAATGACGGAAGAGAAGCAGACACTTCCTGTTGTACAGCTCAAGATAATATAGGCTTTTTGAGGAGGCGTATATCACATTCTTTTGGTATTACCATTCAATTCTCCATATTAAATAACCAAGCATTCAAAACATGTTAACTTTCAGTATTTGGTTATGTTTGAATTTCTGGTAACAATGAAGAGATGGAGTTCCCTCTCTTTCTCATTATGTAGAGTTCATTCTACTTTGATATGGATTTGTGTGAGCTGTAAACAAAGCTAGGGTCATGATGGTGACCCAGTATCTATTGGTCCTTTTTTCCGTCCATTTTGTCCCTTCCTAGAGAGAAGGGCAGGGAAAGCTGCTTTTAGCACAAATTTGGCAATTTCCTCAGGAAAGCCTCCATTAGCAGAGGTGATTTCCTCACTGCCTATTGGAGGCAGCCCTTCTGTGGGCCGCTGTTCCCCAAAGAGCAACAGCGGCATTTCAGCGGATTTAGGTATGATGGATGGGGACTGTCAGATCTTACCTGTCAGTTCATTGTATCAATAAGATGGAGCTTTCCTTTGGGGTGTCCAAGACAGTGGATGCAACACAGATCTCCCACCCTTTTCCATGAAGAAGGCACATCACATTCAACACGCCAGATCTCCCTTATTTCATTATCTCGTGGTCCTCAGCCAACTGGGAATTCAAATTTAAATACATTCTGCACATTGAAAGTGAAAAGCCAACACAATACATAAGCAGATACTTTCCTAAAAAGCAATACAAACGACAAAAAACACCCTATACTTTTCAACAAGACAGCGAAAATAAAAATTTTAACAAAAGAAAAGTAAACCTATGTATAGGCTAATAATATAGATACAAATCAAAGTCTAAATTTAATAGAGTCTATTTTAAAATAAGCAAAGTGACTAATCAGGAGGTGTTAAACATTTGAAACATCCTAAAGAAGTCAGACTATAACTCTGGCCAGAAGACACACTAGTTTGTCATGCCACTAGAGCTCCACCTCCTTTGTTCAAATAATGCATCCAGCTCTGTCTGTGCCCCTGAACCCCGATGGCTGTTTACTGAAAACACCTGCATTTCTTTGCCAAAGGGCTTTGGCTGATTGCAAGAGCATTCTCACCTCATGGGCAAGGAGGGATGAAAGTGCTGGGGAAGAAAACAGGTGAGGAAGAAAATAGGATTAACACTTGGCGAGATCACCCTGAGTAATTCTCTATGCAGTTTTCCAGAGGTCTCCAGCAGGCTTGAGTCCTAGTCACTCATGATGGGAACCTGCTCATTAACACCCTGTGTGGGCATCAGTCCCTTTCTCATCTCATTTCTCTATTCCCTACCAGTGCTGCCAGTGGTTACCTCCCAAATAACCTCCTTGTGCTCAAAGCCTTGCTTTAGACTCTGCTGCTGGAAAAGCCAAACAATGAGAAATAATATTTTACACTGCTAATTACAAAAATAACTCTTGCTCATTGGAGGTCATTTGGAAAATATAAAGGTACAAGAAGAAAATTAAAACTGCTAGAATATAAATGTAATAGACATAATTATTATTAAAAATTTTATGTATTTCCATTCATATGAATAAACATCAAGTATTTGAAGTGTATTTATCCAGGTTTGTATTCCTATACTACAACTGACATGCATAATTTATCAAAAGACATTTTACTTCCCCTAGTCTCAATTTTCTTATTGGTAAAATGTATATACACACAAACACATATCCCTAACAGGATTATTATAAAGATTAAATGCAATAAAATATGTGGAAAATGTGCAATGCAAGCAGGTGCCTGATATACACTATTATTGTTGTTTGTCATTTCAGAAGTTTCAATGAAATAGATGATTTATCCATGATTCTCCCAGCCTACTTGATAATCTCTACTCAGACCCAAATTTTCACACATAGAATTAAATACTTAGAAATATATAGATCAGTGTTTCTCAAAGTATGGATGAGAAACTGCTAACATCAGAATCATCCATGGGACTTATTAAAAAGGAAATTTGTAGTTTCTACTAAATAAGAGTCTTTGACGAATATGCATTTCATAAGAAGCAATTATTTAGGTAAAGCTGGTGAAAACAGCCTTGCAGGTCTGAGACTGTATTGTGGGCTTTCACCATGTGTAGAAGTCAAAAACACTGGACAAGAGCCTGAGGATTTGGACTGAGACTTTGCCTATTCTGAAACATTATAGCTGTTAAGAGTCTGGGCTTTGACCGGGCATGGTGGCTCACACCTGTAATCCTAGCACTCTGGGAGGCTGAGGCAGGACGATTGCTCAAGGTCAGGAGTTCCAGACCAGCCTCAGCAAGAGCAAGACCTCCGTCTCTACTAAAAATAGAAAAAAGTTAGCTGGACAACTAAAAATATATAGAAAAAATTAGCCAGGCATGGTGGCTCGTGCCTATAGTCCCAGTTACTCAGGAGGCTGAGGTAGAAGGATTGTTTAAGCCCAGGAGTTTGAGGCTGCTGTGAGCTAGGCTGATGCCATGGCACTCTAGCCTGGGCAACAGAGCGAGACTCTGTCTCCAAAAAAAAAAAAAGGGTCTGGGTGTCTGGGCTTTGAGTTCAAATACTGACTGCCACTTACTTGCTGTTGGATCTTGAGCAGGTTATTTAATAATCCTGAGCCTAGTTTGCTCATAACGGTAACCACCTTGGAGGATTTAGGGATGATTGAAGGAGAAAATAATACAGGTAAAGTATGAAGCATGGATTTGGCACAGAGCTAATGACCAGTAAATGTCACCATTATCACAACCAACATCTGCTCTCAGGAAATCACTAGAAGTATATGACTAATAAAGTATTTCTTGAAAAATTCCAAAAGTTAAACTATGGAAAGGTTGGTTCCTTAGTGGGGCAATATAGATAGAAGATAGATCTTTGATTTAAAATTGGGGTGCCATAAAATTTACTATCCAACTGGGCCATTTATATTCAGAATAAATGCAAAAACCAATGGAATGCTTGGG
Source organism: Avahi laniger (assembly GCA_963575035.1). NCBI lineage: Eukaryota > Metazoa > Chordata > Mammalia > Primates > Indriidae > Avahi > Avahi laniger. The sequence goes on along the minus strand of CAUYSK010039168.1, from coordinate 45,323 downwards.
TAATAGTTGAAATCTAGGATTTGTCCAGGCAAAATAAAATATGTGGTCACGCTGTTCACAATCCAACCTCCGTACTACAAAGAGTCTGTCTCTGAATGGAAAATACCAGCACAGCACAGCTAGCATCTAAAAGTGTCACCCTATATTCTCCCAACTGTAGGAGAAATCAGAGTTAAAACTATGTTTTCTGAATTTGTATTAAATACATTATTTTATTATTTAGCAGGCTGTATTTACCAGGAGTTACTATTTAGGTTTGTAGGTTTATCTGTTATGCATAGCAACATAATGGATAAAATTACAAAAATGGTGTGTTAGCAGGTCATTACTTAATTTCTATGGTTGGAAGGTAAGGTATGATGCAGTGAGAACCATAAATAAAGATTTAGGGTAGTTAGATTATTTGGATTCTATTCTGGTGCTGTCACCAGCTGGCTGTGTGATCACAGGGAAATTACTAACCTCTGCTGTGTCACACACTCCATCATCTGCAAAATGAGAAAAATGCCACCTGCCCTAAGTCCCTCAGAGACTGGCAATAAGATCAAATGAGATGTCAGAGTAAGTGCTTTGAAAAAGTATGACAAAAGAACACTTATTTTTAGTAAAGGATGAAGCCTCACTCCTTAAATAGAGAGCACCCATATCTCCTTTTAAGCCACCAAATAGAATTGAAAGAGGCAATGTATAATTATAATAAAGCTCAAAAGATCTGGTCTCCCGGGCCTCATCTTCCTCACCCTCCCATTGTTGTGGCAGATGATTAATCATCAGGATTCTTGACTTCCCCCTTTGCTAGTTGGCCACCCTAGGGTCACAGCCACTTTTCAAATTCATCTTTGGGCTTTGCAGCTATTGGGGCAAAAAGCCTTCCCTGGTGTTAGGGCATGCCAAAGCTGAACCTGGAACCCACATTAGCCTAATTGACAGCACGACTTTCCCCTGGGGAGAAGAGTGATAATCTAGCTATTTATCTTGTCTGCAGGTTTATCACCACTGTGCTCAGGCAGAGATGTTTAAATATAAAAATGAGAGAAGGCCCCTTCTTCCTAGACTATGCACCATTAAAGCCAGGTTGGGGGTCAGAAGAATGAAAGGGGAGCATCTGGGATTGTGGTCCTCTCTGTTGCTGCTTAATGTCTCAAGTGGCCTTGGAGTAAGGGGCTTCTCACGAGGGCACTAAAGGACATCTCTTTGTAATTGGGAGCAGGCTGGAACTGCGTGGCCACTGCTACCCACGGAGTGGCTGCCTGCAAGCGGCTAGACTGCTGCTTTTCTTCAAGGCAGGAGAGGCCCATTAGAAACATGAAGGGGCGGTTTAATTCCGCAACAAGATGTGTACTAATGTGTGCCTCCTATTGAAACCTATGCAACAGCTTCCAAAGTTAATTAAAAGCTAATTTTCTAATGAGGTGGCAACACTGGCAACAACATGTTATCAGTATGAGAGCTACAGCCAGCAGCCGGTGAGGGAACAGGCAACCTCCCTCTTACAGGATGGAACATCCTACCTGCATCTGTTAATTAGCCTTCAGCTATATTGTTTTAATGCTAGACACTACTATAGACTGTCATAAAAATCATGAATTGCTTTGGTATTGCCAAGATATTGTTGATACTTATTTTACAGCAGGAGTATTTCTAGCTGTAATATCAGAGGCAATGAAATCCATTCCTAGAAACATTAAATCTAGGGGCAATGCCATGGGAACTCTGTTAGATCAAGTGTCATGGGCATCTGAACCCTTTGGACAATTGTTAATTGTAAGCCAGATTTGCAATTAGCCTTAATAAATAGAGGGAAAGTACCTTAAATTAACTGTGCTTATGTTGGTTTTGCCTCTGTTTTGATTTCAAACACATAGCCAAGCAGGATGACTCTTGGTCATTATCTTAATGATACGGGTCTCTTGGCCATAGTCAGAACATGCCAGACACCTGTGGCCATTCATTGGCATTCTTCACAGGGGGTGTATAATGATGTCATGCAAATAGATGCTGAACATCACTAAACAACAACAACAGCAATGACAACAACAAACATTACTATAGAAACTTCAGGATTCTGGATACTTATGACAGCTTGTTTGTTAAATCCTATCAATAAATAATTCGAAGACATATTTTGGGTCTCTAAGATAATCTAAGAAATTGAATAAAGATTTGTTATATAGTCATTTAATGGTAAGCAGCAGGTAGCAAAGTCCACTTTGAATGTATTGCTTCTGCAGGAAGTTCTTGCTGGCAGCTCAACACGGGAGTAATTTTTTATTATTTGTTCACCCTCTTGGAAAATCATACAGAGTTGGGTCTTTTCAGTTAACTGATCTTTATGTACACTCTTCTCTTATTTTCGGTACCTTATTTTCTCTTTTTTATAGTATCTCTTTTAGATTCTGCCTCTCTCCTTCTTTCGTTCATTATTTTCTCAATCTCATGTGTGTTCATTGTTCCTTTTTCTCTCACTCTTGCTCTCTTTTACTCTTATATTCTAGTACTCTTTAGAGCTCTGAAGCTTATACTATGGTGGTATGTCTATGTGGTTACCAATTCATGGAAAAGTCAGAAAATCCTTTAACATCTCACTGGTCAACATGAGTCATGAGCACACACTCAAACAAATTATCACAAAGGGGAATGAGACCCTAGAGTTTCATTAGAGTATTTGGGCCCCATCCCCTGGGGCTGGAATTGGCCTGACCTCCCCTGAAGCAAAGGCTGTGGCTGAGGGACGGGGAGCTGTGGACACCTGAATAAAACTCGGGCTCTGTTTGGAAGGATACAGGGGGAAATGGATGCTGAGTCAGATTATAAGTAGTATTCGGAGCATGGCAAAGGGAGACAGCAGAATAGGATCTGAAGAATGGATGTCAGAGTTGTCCCCAGAAAATGAAATGATTAAAGTCAGACTCTCTAGAATGGAAGGAAGTAGAGCTTCACGTCCTGTGACACGAACATAAACATGTTAGCAGGTATGCAGAAAACTGTATTTCTGGGAAGAGGAAGTGTTATATATCATTCATTCTTTAACAAATTTTTGTTGAGTGCCTTCTATGTGCCTGGCCCTACAGATAGAACATTGAGCAAGACAAAGTTTTACTGTCAAAAAACTTACTCTCTAATGGGGGAAAAAGATGAAGAACTAATTAAACTCATAAATAAAATAATTTCAGATTATGAAGAAACTCAAACTGTGTAAAATGGTAGACTGTTCTTGGCTTAGGACAGGAGCGGGTAACATTAGCTATGTTTGCCAGGGAAGGCATCTCTGAGGAAGTGAAGACAAAAATAAAGTAGTACTGGGAATTTTCCATGAGCTAAACACCTGCAAGTGACATTCAGATAAAAGGCATGTTCCAGATAGTTCTTGACTTGCCTCGTGATGATTTCATTTCTGAATATTGTAATAACTGTGATTAAGAGTGATTGCTAAGGCCATACTATCTGCTAAGAATTTTGTGCACTTTATTGTTTCATTCAACTATGTGCCAAGCACTACTCTAGCCAAGTGCTAAGGAACAACATTAAAAAAATCAAGGACATTCATGCTCCTTGGGAGCTGACATTCCCATATAATTCCCACCCATTAAAAGACTAATAAACAATAAGGTAGATCCTGATCACATTTAGCAGAGAAAAATAGTAGCTTAGAAATATTGAGCAACCTGGCTAACATTGTATTTCAAAGCCCTGAATTTTTTTGTTATACACACTGCCTTAAATGAACCAACAATACAAAACAACTGTGGTAGAAAATACAGGTGGTAACCAAATCTAACAAAATCAGTTTTCAAAATATTTAGAGTAAAGACAGCTATGAACCCATGATGTGAAATCCTAAATTATCAAAGTTAAACTATTTATATTAAGAATTAGGCCAGGGACAGTGGCTCACATCTGTAATGCTAGCACTCTGGGAGGCTGACATGAGAGGATCGCTTGAGCTCAGGAATTTGAGACAGCCTGAGCTAGAGCAAGATCCCATCTCTCCTGAAAATAGAAAAATTAGCTTGGCATGGTGGCACAAGCCTGCAGTTCTGCAATCCCAGCTACTTAGGAGGCTGAGGCAGGAGGATCGTTTGAGACCAGGAGTTTGAGGTTGCTGTGAGCTATGATGATGCCATTGTACTCTACACTCTAGCCTGGGTGACAAAGCGAGACTCTGCCTCAAAAAGAAAAAAAAAATATTGCCTTAATAAATTTTGATAATCCTAATGAAGATGAAAATGGGAAAATTTCTAATAATAGGGATTTTAATCAAGATTTAATTCATAAGGATCCATGGATGAAAGTCATTGGTTTATAAATTTGCTGAACTTATATGAAATTTGAATGTACACGTGCATTATTCTGGGGTGAAAAGTTCAATGTTCTCATCAGATTTTCAAAGGGAATTCCTTAATTCAAAACAATTCAGAATCATCAATTTAGAATAGATGCCCAAAGGGAGCTTTCTAATAGATTTCAATGTGAAAGAGTAAATTAAAGAAGAGCACATACCTAGAAAGTAGTAGCGATTTCTAAAGAATACCGTCAGGGAGTCTAAGCCGCCAAATAAATTGAGGTAAGTGAAAATTGCTAAAGACAAATATTTTAAAAGTTTCAATTATTTATATTCCAAATAAGAGAAAGGGCAGGGAAGATCTAGGTTTTCCTGTTGCTGAGGTCCAATTGCATAATACTGCCAGACACAAGCAGCGAACAGATCTGACAAGGTCTGATGATTTTTCTGCCCTTGTCAAGGAGAATGGTCTTCAGGGAGGAAAGGTAGGACAAATGCCAGTAAGAGGAAATAGAAGCCCCAAATACATAAGGCTGTAGGAATTTCTATCTGTCTTAATTGTCTCTTAGTTTTCAAATATCATTTATTTGGAACTTTAAAGAAACAATATCAGTTCATCAGTCTACACTGACATTCTTAAGGAATCGCAAAGTATTGCAGTTTTGAAAGAACAGAGGTGGGCAAACTTAGTCTTGATATATTATAGAAAAGCAGGTCAGAGAACTTGACTCCAGGCAAGAGTCTAGAATGGATTGTTTAAATATATTTTGTGAGCACTTAAAATGAAGCCAATTTTGTACAATAAAAACCTATCTCATTTTCTTTTAAGCTAATGTTTCTCAAATAAAACATTATGGAAATACAGTAAACATATCACATACCACAATGTTTAATGAATTCTCTATTTGGGAACATTTAGGATTTTTTTCTATGGTACAATACAGTATGACCTCAGATGTTAAATATGAAAACTGGCAAACAAAATGGAAATGGTACGACCCACTCAAATATGTCCTTGACTGAAAGAGTGATTTAGAAGCTAGATAAGCATAGTTAAAAGACTGGCTCTGGAGTCAGACATTTTTATTTTGGAAACCTAGATCCATTATTTCTAGGTTATGATCTTGAAAAAAGTTACTTATCTAAGCTGCATATTCCTCAATGTAAAATGGAAATAATAACATTATCTACTTTCCACAGTTCTGTGAGGACCAAAGCAAATGAAATACATAAAGTACTTACCAGTGGGCCTAGGGTAACATAGTGCTTGATATATGATAGCTTTTGTTGCTATTAGTCTTCCTAGCTAATTAAACATAGTGGTTTTGGAAGCTGCAAACCCAAGCAATGCTCAAGGAAAAGGGGCCAATATAATGGCATAATAAATTTTAAAACTGTTAAAGAAATTATCATATGAGGAATATTAGTAATAAGCCCTAATCTTCTCACATGTTAATATAATGCTCCATTAAAATGTTATTAATAATCATTAATGTTAATTTTATTTCAGAGTGAGCCCTGCCAAAGTAGTCAGAGAACTGTGAAGTCATGCATAATAAATGTCTAAAATATTAAAAAATCTCATGAAAAAACAGTACTGATACACACATAAATGGTTCATTGAAAGTAATGAAGAAAACACAACCACTACAATTTGCATATTTGTAAATGTGCTTCTATATTTTAGTGTCCAATTATTCAGGGCTGTGGAAAAGACATCTGTTTCTCAGTGAATCTGTGCCACACTCCTCACTCACTGAGATGCCTATCAGGCACTGTAGATTCAACAGGACAGGAATTAGTGGTCTCGGTCCTTAATTTTGTAGTGTGCTAGGTAATTCTGGATGTTGCTAACTAAATGACCTTTTCCTAGTGACTGTTACTGTGCCATCATAATATTAGACATTCCTATTTACTTATTGTTTATTTGATCCATGTATTGAGTTCCAGCTATATACAACGCCAATGAAGGAGAGGATAAATTAGACATGGAGTCAGCCCACTGGCTACATAAATAATTCTAACGCTTGATGGGCTGTGGAAAGTCATTTCAGTTGAAGCGCCAGTACCAGAGATCTGTGACAGTTGTTGATGACAATGGAGGAAGAACCTAGAAAGTAAGGACTGAATGATCAGAGCAGAGAGCGAAAGAACAGGTGAGTATGGGGGAAGGGAAGAGGTTAATTAGGTTAGAACGAGGGGTTCATGTAGATTAAAGACTTCGAGGACTGAGAGGAGGACCTCAGACGAAATGAACCCTGAGGACCACTGACATTTACAGCCAAAGAGAGAAAAGGGAGGCCACAGAGGAGGTTGTAAAGAATCTGGAAGGTAAAGTGAAATAGTAGGAGAACGTGGTACGACAGAAGCCACGAGAAGAAAAGGTTATCAAGCCGAAGATAGCTTCCAACAGTATCAAATGCCACAGACAGGCACAGTAAGAACTGAAAAACATCCATTGAATGTTTAGATTAGTAATCTCAGAGCAGGTGTGGTAGAGATGTGAGAATATAAGTCAAAGTGCAATAGATGAAGAATGAAAAGGAAGTAAAAAGGACTTAGTGAATGGCGATGAGCCTTAACAGAGACGGAACACTTAGTTACGAAGAGAAGACAGACACGGTCGTATTAAAGGGCCGAACCAAGATGCTTACAGTAAGGAAGAAGAGGGCAGGACTCGAGGGAGCACAGATGTGAAGGGGACAGGATGTGAAGCCAGCGTGGCTGCGTAGCCGGAAGGGAGGGAAGCGGACCCATGCAGGACAGCTAGGTTTTTATAGAGAGATGTGCCACTGATGGAAGCAGACAACATTCGAAGAGGACGAGAACAGAGAAAGAAGGTAATATATATTTTTTCTTTGTGTGATCTCAATGTAAGGTCCTTTTAAATCTTCTAGGTCAATGGTTTGTAAAGTAGAGGTTATGCATCTTAAGGCATTCAAGATATTTTCTGTTCATTCACTGGGCTGCAGTTTATGTGCTACAGTATTGAGTGTGGGTAATTTTATAAAAGTTAGAATCTTTATAATACTTTGTAATGAGATTAGAGTTACAATAAAAATTTTGTTTTACAACTCAGAATTACAGAGATTATTTTGTAGTACAGTGCTTAAAAGAGTAGTCAAACTTAAGAAATGTTGCATATTTATCTTCTGCAAAAAGAAAAATATTCCAAATTTGCTAAGCTGTTCTTTATAGAAACATTTGCTTTGCTTGGGTCATAAGATCACACTCAGTTGGTTTATTTTACTGCCAGCATTTTTCAGCCTTCTCTCCTGGAGCCTCCCCATCTTGTTGATTTTTTAACATTAATATGCCCAGAGGCTTTTCCTAGAATCTCTTCTCTTCTCTATTTTACTCCTTCCCTAGGATATCTCTTCCAATTTTATGGCTTAAAATGTCACCCTATATGACTCCAAAATTTGTGTGTCCAGCCTAGACTTCTCCCCAAAACCAGAGTCTTAGATATTCAATCACCTATTCCACATCTCTAATCAACTAACGAATACTTTTTGAACACTTGAACTGCCCCAGACACGCATGTCAGCAGTTGGCATACATTAATGACCAGGCAAAACTCTCTGCTCTTATGGATCTTCCATTCTAGTGGAGGGAGACTGAAAATAGAAAACATGCACAATAACTAAAATAAAACATGTGGAATGTTCAAAAGTGATAAGCACTGAGAAGAGAAGAACTAATACTTTGGAAAGTAGCTTAGGAGTGCTGGGGCAGGACAGGGGACATCAGGGTGAAATTTTAAGTAGGATAGTTAGGGAGGTGCCTCACTGAGAATGTGACACTGAGCAAAGATTAAAGAGGTGCGCACTGTCTGGGGGATGGGCACACTTGTAGCTCTGACTCGGGTGGGGCAAAGGCAATATATATGTAACCTAGACATTTGTACCCCCATAATATTCTGAAATAAAAAAAGAAAAAAGAAAAAAAAAGAAAGAGGTGAAAGTGTGTATAATAGAAAAAATAGTCAGTGTAAAGGCCCTGAGGTCAAAGCATTTCTGGTGACATCAAGAGAAATCTTCATTGTGGCGGTGGCAAAGTAAGTGGGTGAACACAGACCCTCATTACCCCCTTTCCCTACCTTCCTTTTCTCAATAGCGCTTCTCACAACCTGAAATATTATGCTTGTATGTTTGTATGTATTTTTTCATTTGTTTATTTTATCTCTGCCTACTCCCCCAGCATGTGAACTCTGTGTGGACAGACTTTATTAGTTTTAGTTCACTGCTGTACTTCCAATTGCTAAAAAGTGTGTTGTATATAGAAGAAACACAATAAATATTTGTTGAGTGAATGAATAAATAAGAAAGACTATGACAATATATTAGGCTGTGTCTGTCTATATTTATGAACCTTTTGATTTATCTTAAAAATTTACCTTAAAAATACTCAAAAATTTGAGTCCTATTGTAATCATAGGCAGAAGATAGGGAATAAGTTGTATATTTTTATATGAATATGAATGTTCCATAAAGTCTGGAAGGCCAAATGACAAAATAAAAATATATAAATATTATCAGAGGGAATATTTGGGTAATATAATATGGGTTTATTTTTTTCTTATTAGATTTTGTATTTTTTTCAATAATGAACATATAATAGTATATTAAACAATGATAAAACTTTATATGTATGAGAGCTGTCCAGAAACTATCCAGCCATTGTATCAATGTATCCATTTGTTAGTATGTGTGTGTGTATAAACATATATATGCTCTAAACCTGTGATATTTGCTGGATTGATTTGAACTTTTGAAATAGAGACAGGAGCATCACTGTACAGTAGAGCCTCGCTCTGGGATTTTATTATAATTTTTGGTTCAGTAGACTATAATTGTGGTATACCTCCACAAGCCACAATTTAATGAACCTGAAGCCTCATTTCTAGGACCAAAGAGGACTGGGAACCTGGAGCTCAATAATGCTGTTTTGTTTCATTAAATGTTCTTACTGTCTGTGTGGAAATAAATGTGACTTGTCCCTGACAGAGGATAAAAGGCAGCAGACATCATTAGTGTCCATCACATGACTCCTGACACCTATCGGAGAAAGGGCCTCTGCTTGCTCATGATCAGAAGTAAAATCTTTCTACAGATTGATTTGGAATTGCTTCTTAACTTCAATGTTCAGATCTAGCCATGAAGCCAAGAGTGGCTTCCTATTCCAACCTTAAAAACCTTCTGAAGTTTTAGATCATTTCAGCTCTGTATTTCAGGATGTTTCAAGGGACAGTCATGTTCACAAAGAAAGAAGGCTCTGTGGAATGCTTTATTAGAATTTCAAAAAAGTGCCATCTCTCGAACTGCTCATTACTAGGAACAACCTGATGCCAGGCAATTTATGACTATTAAAACATATAATTTGCATTTAAATTAAATGAATTAATAAACAGCAGAGATTAAAATAATGTGTTATATTTTCTTATTGTTTGCTGCTTTAATTTTTACATATGCTAAAATAAAGTGTAAAATTTATGGGTTTTCTTTTGTTTTTCTTTTTGTACAGAGAAGATATTGAGAAAAATATAAAATAGAGAAATTAGTCTCCATTATTTCCAGTTTTTCATGAGAATGTGTTCTTAGATGTGTGTTTTTCTCAAAATATGGCTTTTTAAAAAGAAACTGGGCTATATTTTATTTGTTTTAGAAGATATTTCTAAATATTTATCTGTGTAAGAAACTTTTAAAAGACATATAAATATTGCAAATATTTAGCTTATAGTTTCTTATATAAAATGGGTTTCTTATATCAATAAATAATAGTTTTGATTATTAAATAATTAATATTTATTGAGAAACTATTATGTGTAAGTTATCATACCAGGTACTATGGTGAAAATCAAAACAATAAGATCCCTTCACTGAAAATACTGAGTTCAATTATGAATATACAACTTAAAGTCACAAAACATTTTTAAATGTGAAACATAACAAACCTATAGAAAACAATCCCAATGTGATTTTATTGCATATCTTCAACTTAGAAAATGATCAATTCAAAACTCCATTCCCAAATAGATTCTGGGACTGCGTATAATGGTGCCCTCCTGAACCTGAATCTCTCCTCAGTTCCTCCCCCAAAATGATGATATCAAAAAAGGGCACAGACAAAATTACAAATGACTCATGACTTTTGCCTTGCTAAGAAATAGAAAATGCCAGAAACATTGTTATCTATAAATAGAGATATAAATAACACATTTCAACAGATATCCTGACACAACTGGTAGCTTGTGAGTATAGAAAACAGGAAAAGAGAGGTTTAAGAAACACCAGGAAAAAGTAGAGCACATAGACAAGACACAGACCCCAGAATAACATAGTACAACCCTAAGCGAAATCTTTGGTCTGGTATTTAGTAGTTTACAACATTGGCTATAGGGAAGAGGTTTAAAAGTGAGTAGTATTGAAGAAGCTAGCAACATCAAAAAGCACTGCTTCTTAGAAAAAATCATAAGAGTAGAGAGAAAATTATGCCCTGATGATGTACCAGAAATGAGAAAAAAGAAGGTAAAAGGAAAAAATTGAGGATCTTTCAGAAATTAAAGAGAAACAAGGCACGCCAGTCCTTTGTATCTCCCCTGCCACTACTAGCATTCATTAAATAAATTGGCCTCACTATACTGACAGAAGAGAGGGATTTTTGGATTTGGGACTGTTCCCAAAAATGCCTAGGGATAGGGGAAAAAAATCAAACCAACTTCACACAAAGCTAATGGAAAAAGAAAACAGAAAATAAAAATACCTCAGCAGATGAAATGTTCCTTAACAAAAAAGGAGAACCTCCCCCCAACCAAAACCGGAAGAATAGTCTAACACAATTTTTAGTTTAGCTTAACTTCAAGTTTAATTTAAAAATCCTAAAACAATCATTTGGAGATTAGATATAGATGCGCAGATATACATATAGATGTAGATATAGTTAAAGATACTAACTAGAATCAGACTTTTAAAATAAAGAAGATTAGTCAGAAAAAAGAGTAATGCAATAAGAGTTGACTGATTTCTGTAAAGTGAAGAAAAAGACAAGTCCATCTCAGAAATAAAGAATAAATTAAAAGATACCAAAGGCATTAGAGATCCTAGTGAAAATTTAATAAGGGACTTTGAAGAAAAGCAGGAAAACAACTAAGAGAATAAAAACGAAATAAAGTCACAAGTAAAAGAGTCAAAGAGAAAATGCTTGAAATGGAAGACATGCTAAGAAAGTTCAACGCATATTGAAGTCTTCGAAGAAGAAAAATAAAACAATGTAATATAACTGGTATGTAAAACTATAATCTTAGAAAACTTTTCAGAAGAAAAAAACTTATTCTTACATATTCAATGGCCCCACTGTATGTGTTGAAAACTCAAACATAATAAATTCTCAGATGTATGCTAGAAAAAAAATTAGAATTTAAAGACGAAGAAAAACATTCAAGGTATATAGGCAATAAGATCGAATTACTTACAAGTGTGAAAAAAATTAAACTGCAGAAAAAGTAAAATAAGATCAATGATAGTTTTATAGTTAATAGATGAGAATCAAAGAATGTCATGTAAGGTTTATAGTCTACATAGTAAAAGATAATTTATAGAAAAGTATATTAGGGGCACTAAAAATGTATAAATGGAGGGGTAAGCATTACATTAAAAATACCCACTTTCAAAAATACCAAAATAATTTTATAAATAGCAAAGAAGCACCAAATAGAGAAACAGCACACTGAGAATACTCTATAATACTAAAAGCCACAACTCACAATAAAGATGTATTAGTTATGAATATGGATACACCAAATAACAGAGTCACTATCCAGAAAAAACAGAAACTACAGAAGATGTAAGGAGAAATAAAAACATAATAATAGAAGGCTTTAACATACCACTCTCAGTACAAACAGATCAGATCAAAAGGACAGAAAATAAGTAAGGATACAGAAGATCTATACAGCATAATTAATAAGGTAGATTTTGTACATCAATATGTGACATTATTCCTTATAGTAGAACATATTCCCTACTTAAGTGTGTATGAATCATTCATTCACAAAAACTGATCATATATTAGGTCAAATAGAAAACATCGGCAAGCTCCAGAAAATAAAAATATTACAAAAACTAATTAAAATTCAGTAAAACTTGAACTTAAAAATTAAATTTTAAATAAAAGGCCCTTCTACCCATAAATAAATAAATAAAATCAATTTAAAACTTTCTCTTAAATAACATTTGTATAAAAGGAAAAAATCCAAACAAATTACAGAATTTCTCAACAATGAATCTGTGAAATAAACTTAAGTAGAGATACAAGAGAATATTTATGATTTTAAACATTTATATCAGTAAAAATGAAATAATAAAATAAGTAAATTAAATTTACAATTTAAGAAAATGAAAATTTAGTAACAAAATAAATGAAAATAAAGTATAAGCTGTAAAAATAACATAAAAGTAATATATCAAATTAATATATAAAAAGGGGAAAATTCCAAAATACAACATAAGTTTGACAGGGTGAAATAACCATTGATACATATACAATTTTTAAAATAATGAGAGTATTCTTTTCTATGTTTGTAAGAGACTACTTTTCTGTGTTAATAATTTTGAAGACCCAGGTGAAATGGATAATTTCTCAGGAAAATGCAACATACCAAAATTAACTTCAGTGTAAACAGAAATTTAAATAAGCCATTACCATAGAAAAAAGATAAAAATATTAAAAATGCTCTTCACAAAACAACAGACTTAGATGGCTTCACACAGGAGTTCTATCAAACTTTGAGGACTAGGTAGAAATAATGTATCATAAATTGATTCAGAGTGTATAAAGTAAAGAAAAACTCCCAAATTCTTTTTTAAAGCAAGTGTGGCCAGGTGCAGTGGTGCTAGTTCCAGCTACTTGAGAGATTGAGGTGCGAGGATCGTGAGTTCAAACCCAGACCAGGTGAAATAGCTAGGCTCCATATCCCAAAAAAAAAAAAAAAAAAATGTGTGTGTGTGTATATATATATATATATATATATATATATAATCACATAAAAGAAAATTAAAGACCAATATCACTTATAAATTTGATGCAAAAATAAAAAAATAGTTAGCAGGCCACAACATCTTATTAAAAAATAACACATCGTGACTAGGTGAGATTTATACCAGTAGTGCAAAGATAGTTCACTAGTAAGAAATTTATCACTATAGTCGAATTTTTCCAGAGAAAAATCATATAATTATCTCCATAGATGATGAAAAAAATTTAACAACCATTCTAATAAATCTTGAGAGAATAGAAATGAATGGATACTTTAACATGAATATATCCTGATTTTTATATATATATTCATATATTCATTTTATGTACTCATAAATTACATATAATAAATTACATATTTTATGTTATCTATAAATATAAACCTATATATTAAAATACATACCTAATAAATGATATATTAATATAATCAATAATTAATCATTATACACACAATTACTATTTATTTATATATTATATAATTCATTGTGCACAATTTTGTAAATTATACACAAATTACATGTCATTTGATAATTTCATAACATATAAAATCCATTATATATTTTATATGTGATTGATAATTAGATACCATTGATTAGCTATGTGTATATATGTAAACACACACACACACACACATAAGCAATCTTAAAGGAAAGCCAGATTTTATTTAATGATGAAACAGAGTAATTTCTACTAAGATCAGGAGTAAGGATGACCACTACCTCTACTATTATTTAACAGTATAGTGATGATATTATCCAATATTCTCAGACAAGCACTAACAATTAACAACATAAGAATTGGAAAAACAACAACTTAAATTGTTTTTATTTACAGATCACAGGATAGTAGTATACCTGGAAATCTTTAGAAAATGAATGGTAAAACTAAGAGAAACAATAAATAATTTGGCAGCATGGGATATAAATATCTATACTTTTATTCATCCAATCACTCAAAATAACTTAGGTAGAAACCCAGTTCATGCTTCATGGTGGCTGTGGATATTACAGATTAAAAAAAAAGCACATAAATAAAATATAACTATGTTAGGTGGTAATAACTGTTAAGGAGGATAATAAAACATAAGAGGGGTAGGAAGGCCCAGAATGGATGGATATTTGCAATTTTAAATAGGGTGGCCATCACCAAGAAGATGATACTTGCATAAAAGGCTTGCGGGATATGCCGGGATCAATTATAAAAGCACAGTTCTTAAGACAATGTAGTAGTATTGCACAGGGACAGACAATGAGACACAGGGATCATGAAACAGAGAAGTTTAAGGAACCAGAATACAGAGTCCAGATCAGAGCATCGGCACTTAATATTTGACTGAGGTGGCAAAGGAGGTCAGTATGGAAAACAGAGGGTAACTTAATAATTGATACTGAGACAACAAATCTAGATCTAATAAATCAATATGTTATAAGGAGTGCTTGAGAGAAAGTTGAAGCAGGGTAAGGGGGGATGTCCCAAAGGTGTGTGAGGGAATTATAATTTTATTTTGGGTGTTGAGGATAGTCCTTACTGAGAAGATAGCATTTGAGCCAATGGGAAAAAAAAAAAAAAAAGAAAACCCACACCATGTACAAAAATCAATTCCAGATGAGATTACAGACTTAAATGTAAGAGAAAAAACTATAAAACATTTGGGAGAAAATATTAAAAAAAACAAAAACAAAAACAAAAAAACCCACTTCATGAATCAGGGGCAAGAGGCTTTCTTTAAATCTCAATAATTGTAAAAAAAAAAGATGTGTTCGATCACGGTAAAATCAAGACCTTTGTTTATCAACAGATACCCAAGAAAGTAAAAATATAAGACACAAACTTTAACAATATATTTGCAACACACAAACTCACATATAAGTGATAAAGGTTAGTATCAGAATATATAAAGACAAAGAGAATTCACATTCATTTTAAAAACACACCAAAAATTAAAAATGGACAATAAATATGAACAGATCTTTCACAGAAAATATAAATAGATAGTAAAGTATATGTAAAGATGTTCAACTTCAATAATAACCAGGAAAATGAAACTTTTAAAATGAAGTATCTTTATATACACTTACATTGGCAAAAATTAAAATAGGTAACACCAAATGTTGGCAAGCCAGGCACTGGGTACATGGGTATTAATTTTGTTACTTCTTTGACCAATGTATAGGTATATACATAATATATACATCTTTTTTATATGAGTCATTTCAGATTAAAAAATAAAGAGAAAATGGAAATCAGATGTAATCAGTACATCTGTGAAAAGGAGTTACACAGTAAAGTTTCAGAAAGCCCTCTAAGAATTAAATACATGTTTATAAGACATTATTTAGCTACTCATCTATAAAATTTCTCCAGCTGCATTGAATAATGTTTTGTTAGTAAGACATGTAAAATGTAGGAAGGCCATACTATTTTTTAAAAATCCTTTTCTGCTTTATGAGTTTTGTCTTAGAGTGTGTATAAAATTTCTTGAAAAAAATAAGTTTATTTATTTGACAAAAGCAACATCTTAGTCTCTCTTTCCTTCTTTTGAGAACAATACAAAACAGAAGTTGCAGTTGTAGTACCACCAGGGATTTCAGTAGCCAGGTGGGTCAAGCACAGACATCTCTGTTCTTCACATGTGATGCGCCTCACCTCTCAGAAACACTATGGTTAGTATAGCATTAGGAGCTCTTGCACTTAAAATGCAATCTCTGATAAAAGACTTGAAATAACTGGAAAGAAAGTCCCATTCCACCCTTCCCAATTTCCACATCATACTCCTTGAAATTGTTCATAATTTTCGTAGAATTTCATAGTTCTAAAGCAGTGATTCTCAACGGTACAGATGTGGGCAAATTTGATCCCAGGGACATTTGGAAATGTCTGGAGCCATTTTTGGCTGCCATAAGTGGATCAGGGGAGGTGCTACTGGCATCTAGCTACATACTAGCATCTAGGGATCGAGGGATGTGGCTAAACTCTCCACAATGTACAGAACAGACACCCACAACAAGTAATTATCTGGCCCCAAATGCCAATAATGCCAACGTTGAGAAACCCTTTTTAGGACATGAGGTGTAGTTATTAAAAAATATTAGTTATTCAAAAATAGTTATTCAAAAATATTTACTGTGTACATACTATAGATCTGGAACAGTGCTTGGCATTGGAGATACAACAATGAAACCCAGCGCTCCTTTGTTAAGGAACTTCTAGTCCAGTAGGAGAATCAGACACATAAATGGATAATTATTGTACAAAAAATTCTATGAAAGACATAGAGAGTCATCTAATTTAGCCTTGCATAGGAGGGATTGGGTACTTGAGTGGGAAAGTCAGGGGAAATCTGGGAACAGATGAGTCTTATTATAAAAGATAGAGAATTTTCCAGATCAAGCAAGAGAAAATGGTTTTAGACAGAGAAAGCAAAGAAGGTATCAGTGAGCACAAAAGGACATTAATAACCTCCCCATCCCTCTACACCGCACACTTTCTGTGTTCTCCATACCAGCTGGAATAGGCTGTGTACTAATATGTCTCTTTTATTAACTTTCCCTCACTTGGAATATCTTTTCGCCTTTTGTTTTTTATTTTTTTCCGTTTAATGAAACAATCACCATCTCTCAAGATCACATGCCATAAGAACAGCGAGTGTTTTGGGGTTTTTTTAATGTTTACTGATTTGTTGCAAGCACAAAGAACAGTGACTGGCATTTAGCAAATGCTCAATAAATATTTTTTTGAATGAACAACGAATAAACTCAAATATCAGTTCCTTGTTAAAGTGTTCTTGAAATTCTCACTGTGGAAAAAAAAAAAAAAGCAGAACCATCCTTTTCCATAGTGCTTTTGTTGTGGAGTTGTGAAAGATGACATGTTAGCACCTAATAAGTCCTAAATGGTTATTGAATGAATATAACATAGAAGAACATAATGGAAAAAACAGATCTACTAGATGTATGGACTCATGATGTAGCTTAGCAAAATATTTCCCTTTTAGTCCTCCTTGCAGAGTAGAGACTGAAGGATTCACTTAACATAAAAAAGTAAAAATCACTTATAATTCAATACTCAGAGAAAAATAATCTTTACTTCTTGCTAAATATTCTCCCAACATATTCAAACAGAAATACACACACATACACATCCAGAGACATGTATATTTAAGCAAAATAATCTTGTCTCACATTTAATCTTTTATAATTACTATTTCATCCCTTCATGTCATTAAGTATAAATATATATCATTTTAATGAACCCATCACATTTATTTTATGGATATAAAACAATTCATTTAAACAGACTCCTATGTTGGACGTTCACACTGCCTTCATTTTTTTGATGTTATAAGCAATGCTGTAGCTAACACATTTTCGCACACTACCATCTTTGTCATCTATAGATAAATAGCTAAAGTATATATGAAATTTAAGAAGCAGACTTCAAAAGAGTCTTCCAGAAAGTGTGTGAGATCATTTCCCCAAGCAGTGTATAAAAGACATTGTTTCCTCACATCCTTAATTAACATGGAGTACCAGGCCGCATGTTAGATTTTAATTTAATGTGTTATAATCCAACAGTATTTCTTTATGATTTCTGACTCATGAACCAATGCCCAGAAATAATTTCTTTTCCAAAAGATTCTAAAAGTATCTACCTATAATTTCCTCTAATACTTTTTATGGTTTCATTTTTTATATAGGAATCATAAATTCTGTAAGAAATTAATCTTATTTTAAGTCATAGCATGGGCATCTTTTAATTTCCAAAAGGATATTCAATTGTTCCAACACATTTAATAAATAATCTAGCTTTCCATCTGCATGACATATATGATACACTGAATAAATATTTATATTTAAATCTGTTTCTGGAAACTTCATATTTTCCTATTAGTCTATCTACTTTTCCTTGAGTATGACATTATTCTAATTATAACTTTATAATACACTTTAATATATTGCAGATTAAGCTTCTCTTTTCTATTTCCAAATTAGAGGAAAATTTATATTTATACAATATTGAATCTTCCCATCCGGGGAGACAGTTGGTCTCTTTTTCATTAAAGTTTCATTATGTTATCTTGTACAGTTTTTTTTTTTTCAGTGAATACTCCTTACATTTCCTGCTATTTTTCCTACACAGTCCATAATTTTAACTGCAATTGTGAAAGATATTTTCCTATTATGATATTTAAATACTTATGGTACTATTTTATATATAGAGAGATATAAATCATTATCACAGTTATTTTCTAAATGAGCATGTTATATAAATCTTACTTGATGTTTATTTAGTTTTTATAGTCAATTATATAATCTGCAAATGTTAGTTTTTCCTTTTTTTTCCATATTTACTACTTATTCCTGTTGTTTGTAAAATCTGATTGCACTGGTTATTACTTTCAGAAAAATGTAGAATAATGTAAAAGCATTAAGCTTTCATGATTTTAATGAGAATACTTCTAATATTAAGCATAATAATCAAATTTTCATTTCAGTACTGAAAAGAATAATGACATGCAATGGGCTGAAACACATCAAATATATTAAATCTCTGATTTTATAAAGATAATTAAAGCAGCAACAGCGATAACAGTGACAAATCTTCATTGGTTACCATTACAGAGTGCTAACCCATTGCTCTGAAATCTGATAAAGGGAAAGACCTAAGTCTTTATCTTTCCTTTCCAGTATGAGCTGCGTTTTAGGGCAACCAAATAGTTGATAAAGAAAATTCTTTTTAGAATACTAATTCCACTTAATAAATGCTGAAAGAATCACAGAAAAAAGCACCACTTTGCAATGCCTAATGAGATGATGGAACTAGGAAACAATTATGAATAGATGCTAAAGGCTATATATAAAATGTTGATGGAAAACCTTATTTTA
This sequence comes from Avahi laniger, assembly GCA_963575035.1. Taxonomy (NCBI): domain Eukaryota; kingdom Metazoa; phylum Chordata; class Mammalia; order Primates; family Indriidae; genus Avahi; species Avahi laniger. The sequence continues at coordinate 26,123 of CAUYSK010039168.1, read as the reverse complement.
GAGGTAGTCATGTTACTAGCACATGAACTCACCGATCAATCTCAGCAAGTGAAACAACCAGATGTTATGTGCCTCATTAAGTACTATGAAATACTCTTGGCTTAAAAACAAACAATAACAGTAAAGAATTGTCTGGATCTAATCTAGCCTAAGATCTAACCACCAGTTTACAGAAAAGGAAAAAATAGAGGAATAAAATGAGTAGCATACATAGCACCTCTTATATACTCCTGTAAAGGGCTGGAACACATTCTACTAAGCGAGGTATCCCAAGAATGGAAAGACAAGCACCACATGTACTCACCATCAAATTGGTATTAACCGATCAACACATAAGTGCACATATAAGAATAACATCTATTGGATGTTGGGCGGAGGGAGGAGGGGAGGGGGGAAGAGGGGACGGGTATATGCACACACAAAGAGTGCAATGCACACCACGCGAAGGATGGACATATTTGAAACTTGGACTGAGGGGAGGAGGGGGGCAAGGGCAACATACGTAACCTAAACATCTGTACCCCCATATTATGCTGAAATAAAAAAAAAATGAGTAGCATAATGTAAAGGACCAAAGGTAGAATACTGGACATCCGAAAAGACAAATAACCTGGTTTCTTCAGCAAATCAATGGCATGAAAGATAAAGAGGCTTATCACAGAATAAAAGAAATTTAAGAGACATGTAACCAAATGCACTATGGACCTTGATTTAAAATCTATTGTAAATAGACATCTTGGAAACAGGGACATGTGAATATTGATTTTAGATGATATTAAGAAATAAGTATTTAATTTTATTAGTTAAATTAATGGCTTCCTAAACCAACATTCTTGTCAGAGATGCATACTGAGATATTTACAGATAAAATGACACCATATCTGGGGTTTACTTTAAGATTCTTAGGTTATAAAAAATGAGGACAATACATAAAAGAGAGGACATATATTTATAATTATTGAAACTAGATGATAGGTAGATTGGGTTTATTATACTATTCTCTCTTCTTTTGTGTAATATATGTGGTTAGTGATAAAAAAGAAAGCAGGTAAGAAGTAAGAGATGGGAAAAAACAGGTGAGGAACAATGATGAGTTTAAGTAAAAGAATAGAGGCAGACAATATAGTAAGTACATATTTAAGTATGATTGGGCGCTCACCCATTAAAGTAGAAGTGAGGTTCAAAAAAACCAAGAGAGAATGTTAAAGATTGCCTGGAGTTTAGAATTGAGGAAAATAGAGTAGAAAGTGAAGAGTTGGAGAAGGGCACAAACACATTCAAATAAGATGCCTAGAAAATAAAATGCCTAGCAGGGCACTTGCTATCTAAATCATGAATGTTTGGGAACTAACATAATAAATAATTTTTCATGTATGAGTTATTTCTCTTTAGTCTATCAACTTCTCCCACACTATTGTTTCATGTAAAGCATCCTAATAGGGACTAAGATTATGAACTCCATCTCCTGGCTGCTACAGCAAGAGTGACATCCATCATTGTTTATTTATAAAACCTTCTTTTAAAAAACAAAATGCTGCAATTTAAGAGACCTTTAAAATGTCTTTGGTCTCACTTTATAAATATGAAAAAAAATAAAAATAAAACCTCAGACTTTTGCGTTATGCTAGGACATACACAGAAGGCAATCCAATGAAGACCTGCCTTGTCACATTCAATAGAGCAACTACAGAAGCAATTTGTTACAAGCAGATGGATAGTTGAACACTAAAAAGGATGATAAACTAGAAAGAAATTAGATATTGAAATCAATTTCTTTTAGGCTTACCATGAAACTTCAGTTTCACACAAACAATTGTATTTGAAGAAGTCTGAAAAAAATGCCATACTAAGATGGGTGCCCATGAAAACAGAACTTTACACATGCTATAGCCTTTATAGTCACCATTTACTTGATTGGTCCAAATATTTATAGTTCATTGTTATGACTGCCAAAACTGGCAACCACAAGGATTGTTGTCTCAATTAGGACAGTAAACAGATTGTCTCTTTTTTTAATGAAAAAATCTAAAATGTAATACTTCACAGTTTAACATGTTTATTCATCTAAACGAGCTAAAAAATAATGGTGCGACATCTGTTCGAGAGGCATTGGTACCTCAAATTTTGGCTGCCTCCCCACCAATTTGGTTGTTGTTTTAAAAAATGAAGAATAGGAGGGAGTACTGTCATCAAAAAATCTTCTGGCATGTAAAGTATCTTATTTTTCTTGAAATAAGGATCTCATATCTGTTGCTAGGGATAAAAAAAAATTGTATAACGAGGTACTATGCTGAATACGGCTGCAGTTTAATTGTTTTAAATGAGTTACTGACCTACTATGCATATTTCCATACTGGTATAGCTCTTCACATGACTCTCCCAGTTCCCTCTGTGCTTACCTGGATACATAAAACCTTAACAAAATTGCTAAGAATGTTTCTGTATGTATTCAATTCATCTGTTTTTTCCTTTTCTTTTTCTTGTTCTTTTTTTTTTTTTTTACTGTGTGTTGCACTGATTCTAGATGTGGTGCCAGGGGAACAAATCTAGCAAACATCATTCTATTCAGGCTGCATTGGAGCAATTCTAATAAAAGAAGGCAGTGCTGCTAAGGGAGAAGTGGTAGGAATCTCTCCAGAGAAACCCCAGGTAAGTGTAAAGAAGTCTAATTGTTGGTAAGGAGAGAATACAAAATTATCTTAGGTAGCCTCTGGCTCAACGACGTTATGTCATGGATGAAATACATTAAAATTGAATAAGTTTAATTTCTAGAAGTTTGTTTCTGAAGCTCATGTATAGCACAATTCTCTTTACTGAATTATCATTGACTATATAATTTAGAGCCTGGAAAATATACTGCTTTAGTAGTCACATAAACGTTACAATGAAAATTTAGTTCTATTTTCATTTGGAGTGAAGTCGCATGCTAAGTTCAATTCAAGCATTGAGTATGGTTTTTAATAAATGCTAAGATTATAAGATAGTGTATTTTATTTTCTAGAAAAGAGCAATGTGTCTATTCTACAGCAACTTTAAAGTTATTTTTCTTGACCTTAAAGAGAATCAAGGTGAACATATATATCCCAATATAACTCAAATGCTAATTACTAAGAGGTGATCAATATTGTGATTTTTAAATTTTATTTACTAAATTCAAACAATTTTTGGTCATCTACTCTCAGAAAAATTGTGCCAGACTCCCACAGGACTAAAGACATTAACTTAAACTTTAACATGCATTTATTAAATTTGTGCACTGTTATTACACTGTTGGAATTACAGAAATGAACAAGAACATACTCTCAGGATCTTACAGTCATCAGGGTGAGAGTATTTCTTTTGTCTTTATGAAAAATTAAGATAGAAAATCTTGAAATATTTTGCCACCTTAATACAACGACCCACCCTATAGTTCTACTAAAATAGTCTTGTTTGTTTTAAAAGAAATTCTAGATGAAGTTATATTTTTATAATACTATATCACATCTCAAATGAATTTATATATTCTTTACCCTGTAGAAACTTGCATGCAAAATGAGAACGAGCAACTCTTCAAAGTTCAATAACAGTATTCCACAGACTATATTTTAAGTCTGCTGCATTAGTGGAAATTTATTTTGCAGGGTAGGTTAACAAATAGAATCTAACATTTTGAAAAGTCATTATAATTTTTTTCTGTTTTTGTCTTCTGAATTACTCTGAGCGGTGAATTATTGGAGGGAAAATACCCATGCCTCAAATTTGTGTCTGGTGCCAGTCTCAGATTTATGCCAAACACCACTCACTATTCAAAAGTGTGGTCCCTTGAAACAGCAGGCTGGATATCACCTTTCTGTCTTCAAAGATTCAAACCAGACTTTCAATCTGGGATTTCTCTACAGAGGATTGGCCGCTTCCCAGTTAATGTGAGTTTGCAAAATTTGCATTTCACGAAAACAGTGTTGTGTAAACATATATTGTGTCACTTTACCTGCTATTTCCTGAAATCAAAGTGTTTAGCCTTTGGGATTTATGGCTCTCTGGGGCCAGCATAAGTCAATCAGTCATACAAATAGACCAGCTGGCTGTAGACTCAGGATATACATAAGACCAGGCCAGGAAATTTGTCTATAATTATACTATTTTGAAATTCATATTTATTACTATCAGAAACAATTTTTTCCCCCAAAATAACACCTCAAGACTAGAACAGAATGGGAAAGTTTTATTCCGGATGATGCATTTTCAAACATTTCCAAGAACATAATCATCTATTTTAAATACTGTAAACTCTTTTATATCTCACTTGGATAGGTATCTAATAAGCAATTATTACATATCCTATCATTTAAATTACCACTGCAAACTAGAAATAATCTTTATTTAATATGACTGTTTTTGACACCATATGGGAGGGGAAATAACTAACTGAAAATTGTTCACGTAAATGTGAGGGAGTGGGGGGAGAAGCAGTATTTCTTGACATGTGGCATGTCACTCAGGAAAGCAAAAGGCCCATCATATCCAAAATGCCAGCTTGGATATTCCCTTGCCTCCTACTTCACGAACAGACATACCACATGGCATTAAATGCTGCAACCTTTCCTAAAAATGCCACTTGGATTGGTCCACTGTGGGGAGCATATAAGAACTTTCAGTCTTTCTCTTGAATTTGTGAGTTCAAGGGGAAGAATCTAGTAAATAACACTGGCTAAATTTTGCCCTCAGATGTTTGGCATAAATGATCTGTGAGGATATTGGAACCTTTGGCTGTTTTCACACTGATGAAATAAATTATGCTACTTGAAAAAATTCTACAGAACATAATGCTAACCAGTCGTATTCAACTGTTTGCAAAAGTACCAAAGAATATCTGTCTTTTTAGAAACTGTGCTTATAAAATCCTACTCCTAAGATATTTACCAAAGATTTCTTCTCTTGGCCAGTATGAAAACAATCTTAATATTTTCTTCATTCTTCATAAACACAATGTATATAATATAAAACATTTTGTGTATGTGTTTCAAACTATTCATTTTCTATGTATCTTTATATAACGTAGCAGCTAACAACTCTTCTGTGGACAGATATTTTTCAATTTTCTAAGTTTTGTGTGTTCATGTGTTTGTAAAATATATTTAAAAATCTGAATATCAGTAAAAATATTGAATATACTGGTCATTATGTTTCAACAAATGCAAAATACATTGAAAAATTATATAAACAATTACATATGAAAGTAATATGAAGCATATATTTTTTTCTGTCATTTATTTTTCACTGAAGAATTCTAATTGATTAGTTCTCAAAGGACAAATTATAATTTTGTAAAACAACTTTGTATTGTTCAGATTTACAAGACAACCCAAGAAAATGATTCTGAGTAAGTAGGACGTTTGTTATTACCATTATGTGAAAAAGACTACACAATTAAATAACAGATTGTTACATACCTCCCTAACAAGAGGGGCAAACTGATACTGCAAGCAGCCAGAACAAAATAATTAAAATAGAATTCCAAGTTTATATTAATAGAGTAATAAGTTAATTAAAATCAAGATCAACTGAACTTTCTATTTACACCAGCTCAGACAGCCCAAGAGGAAAGGAACTCTATTTTAGAGACATATGTGACTCTTTGAGCTTCTGTCATCCAGGTGCCATTTCTGATGGAGCACATGTGCACTGAACAGTTGGCAAAGAAGGAAAAAGATTACTGTAGATGTATGTGCAGATAGTCTCTCTAATGATATAAAATACGTCTGGAAAGAGAGAAGGGCTTCTTTGTAAAATATAAAATTTCCCATGACTTTTTGTTCCTTCTTAGCCTCCAAATGTGATTTGAGTGCTTCCATAAATGAGAATATATACTTTTACTAATGATGTATATAGAACAAAAATAGATTTAGTAATCCGTAAGTGATGGAGTTATATACATAAATTGGCTAAGACATGTGAAAGATTTAGAATCTGTTTTCCATTTTATCTAAATGCACCATGTTAGGGTGCCTGTCAAAGCAGAAAGATTTATAAAAGTATCCCGTAGCATACATTATACTACATTGCTAGGTAAGATTCTTTTCTTGATAGCCTATGCAACTATTTAAAAAGATATTTCTGCAAACTAAAAATACCAACAGAAAGAATTCAAGATGTTACAGTTTTAGTATTGGAAGTAATGGTCCCAAAAGGTGCTTTTGTAAAATTATTTCCCTTTAATACATTCATTGCTGCTTAGCTAATCTTCATCTGGGTCCAGATCAGGGTCAATATCCGTGGACAGTCTGAGATAAAAGAAAGCATAGAAAGCCAGTAGTAGCGCCAATATAGCTGCAAGTACAAGGCCAACTTCCTGGGGAAGAAAAAAAAGGTAGACTTGAAATTGATGAAAAGAGATTGGTTAATGTTATCAGTTTCATCAGATAAAATAAACATATTATTCCACAGTGCAGAATAAATAATTTAAACCTGATAATCACATTCTTTTTGATTAATACTTCTTGCAATTAAGTAAAGAAACTTATGTTGTACTTGACAATTCCCAATGCAATGATAAGTACATCAGCAGGTGAGTCACTGGTATTACTATTTCTAGTTCATTTAGTGTTTTCCTAAGAGTAAAATAAAAATTTATCATTTTAATATATTTTCATAGTTTGGATATTGAAATGTTGAATTCAAGCAATGTAGTCTGTATCTATCTACACAGTTTTTCTGTTCTCTATTTGATTATGTTTAACTTTAATTTGTTGTTTAAATACATTTATTATTAGTAATAGTATTTGAATACAGAGTTTTAAAAAATTTATAATTCCTTTTTTTTGGGAATAAACAGTTATTATAACTGGTTGCCAGATTATGTCTCTGTATACATCCTCATTAAATATTGCTTTTTTGAAACTCTAATTCTTAAATTCTAAATTCTGTAGCTTATATTGCAGGGAGACAAAACTGAATACTCTTAGCTCATGAAGCATGATATAGTACAATTTGTCACGGCTGTGAAGGATGGTCCTGAATATTTCATTTGGTGATTTGATATGGATTATATTAATCAACTATCATAAAATAATGGTCAAAAATTTTTGATGTATATTATGGTAAAAATCATGTTATTTCCCAAAAAGTACATACACACACACACACACACACACACACACACATAAATATATATATAAACCATCAAGAAACTTTCTCAAAATTAACATATCATTTGGCTAAATAGAAAAAAAAGCAAATAGAGTGCCGGTTAAGTATCCTAAGGAGCCTAATATTCCCTTCTAATTTCCACTGTGTATCACACTCCTTACCTGGCATTGTTTTACAGACAAGCAATTCATTTGCATTTACATGAATATATTTTACATTTCATAAGAATGTAAAATAAGTAATTCAACATATATACCTAATAAACTTTAAAAACATTAAAATGAATCTGGTTTATAATAAACATGGAGTTGAATGTTGAAATTATAGATATTTTATACATATTTTTAGTTTCATAATTACATTTGTTTAGACTTCCAAAATATGAAATAAATATCAATAAAAACCAGGGGGTTGGAAAACTCAGTGTCAACAATTTTTGTGAGATTTCATTTTATAAAATCTAATATATCAATATAATGTCAAATGAAAGTGAATTTTTCTTTGTTGCAGTTGGAACACTTTGGCATCTCAAAAGGGCATGGCAGCATCAGACAGGTTTCATTTATTTTCTTATATCCACAGCTGTGCTCCCAGACCCATCTGGTTACACAGCTACTAATTTTAAGAGGATGTAATAAACAAGTGACACACAACTGCAAACTCCATCTGTTCTGTATAGTGGACAATGAAACTGTTCAACAGCAGACACCCAAGCTTAATGCAAGAATAAAGTTTTTACTCTTGATTGGAGACCATGATTCACATCTTATTGATAGTCAACTCTAATTGCTGCTTTTCAACTCCTTGTGCTTAGAACAACTCTGTGTCATTTTCACTGTATACTTTCAGAATATCCAGAGGCATGAGAAAGAGTTTAAGGGCAGGAAGCAGAGTGTATTCGTAGAATACAACTTCAGAGGACACACTAATTCAATTACGTCTGTTCAATATGTGGTGTGGGAGTGGCTTACAAAGTATTAGGTGGGGAGGTGGAGCAAATAATTTTCTTCAAAATGTCCCTATTTTGTTGAGGAAATAAGCATAGCAGAGGATGCATGTTTACAGGGTTAAAACAATGGGTAAAATTTGAAAATAATCCTTGCAGGATGCTCGTGACACTAACCATAATTTTAGAGACCTGTAGGCATTTATGACTTCCCTGCCCCTTGGCCATTTTTAGCTTTAAGTCAGAAATAACAAAAAAGAACAAACAAAATGCTTCAAACTGGCTCATCCCAAGGGGTTGTTGGCAGGCTCTGGTTGACACTTAAATATTTCATTTATGTAACAAAAGTAAATGTTTGGTTCTTATTCTTTTATTATAATTATGCCTGTCAAATAAACTTTTTAAATAAACGAATCAATTAATTAATAAACATAAATCCTTTTCCTTCTAAGTACTAGGAAGCATGGGTATTTATATTCTAAAAAATTTTTTAGTAATGTTGTAATTCTTGAAAAATAATCTTATAATTGGGCAGTAACCAAGCAGCAAACTTAGTTTGTAAATATTTTTTAGGTGCTACTCATTGAATTACCAGGCTATAAATGATAACATTCTATTTGCATTTTTAAGACACAAAAAAAGAAAAATAGCTTCTCAGTAGAAATTAATTCTAGATTTTAACATAATCTATTCATATCTTATGCTGAAATCATTAACTGATCCCCAAAACATTTTCTGTTACTAAACATACATTTACAAAAAGCTCTACAAGCCTTTAAGGGTAAAGGCCCTATTGTATAATTCTTCGTATCTCAGCCCATGATTTCACAATCAGTACTGTTGACTTGATATGGTAATTAAATCTGGAAGTGATTTCTTTCATAAGTTCTTCCAAGACGATCCTGTTTTATTCATCTTTCTTTCCACAGATGCTACTATATTGTAATATTTGTAGTTTCTAAGTAAATAATGAATGACTAATATTTATATGATCTTTATACAAGTTATATTAAAATTATGTAATGCTTTTAAAACTTTACAACACTAATATACATAATACTATCTCCACAGCCAAACTGGGAACATTTTGTTATATATAATTACAGCCACACAGTGTGAACTTAGTTGAAGAAGAAGGACATCTTAAGGCCAATGATAAACATTCAAGGGAAGTCTTATTTATACATACTAGAAATGGTTAATTCAAACAAATATTTTCTCAATCAGCTAATGATTCATAAATGACTTCTATGCTCTATTATTCAATGTTTTCACTGTATTATTTAGCTCTCCTAACAACATTGTGAGGTCAATAGCAAAATTTCCATTTTACAGATGTGCCAGCTTAGACTGAGCTAGACCATGGCAACAGCAAGGGGCAGAATATGATCCTAGGCCTCTCTATCTTGTATTCAGTGTTGTTGTCATTGATGTTATTTTTCTATCCATGCATCTCTTCTTATTTTCTGTAGATTTAAATTATTTGAAGAGCATCATTATGATTCATTCAAAAGAATATGCAGTAAAGTGATAAAATATTACAATATTATGGTCATTCTGTATCAAGTAGATGAGTCAAACATGTTTGATGTTCATTAGTCCTTAGTTGCTTCTCTGACATTATCAATATGGATAAAATCACTCACTGGGGAAATTAAAAAGCATTAAATGGCAATTCCTGAAAGAAACTTCGTTATTTAAAATCCTATGCCAAAATGACAAGGCAATCAAAGTTTGACAGGGCAAACTAATTAGTATGCTAGATTTGAAATGTAAAACACCTCCATGGTTCTAATTCCAAAAAGTTTCACATCATCTTAATAGGCTCCTCGAATAAATTTTCAAGCAAAATAAACAATATTTCAAGTTAAGGTCTTTGTTTTCCACAGCTTTACAAATCAAAATGATATGCTAGCTTATTAAAAAAGAACTATATTCTGATGTCAGTTTGAAACTCTTCTGTACATAGTTTAAATAGGAAATAAAATCTAAGAAAAAAATTTTCTCATAAAAAGATTAAACAAATTTTACATTGTTTTTAAAAAGATAATAATTGCACATTATAAGGTAGATTTTATCTCACACTGGGAACATAGTTATTTCTTTAAATTAAAACATAAAAATTATGAATAAATATAAAAAAGTGTGTAAAAAGTGGTATATAAATAAATGAATGGCTGCACTATTTCTCACATCCTAATATGTAACTGCTCATTATATTGTGCCACAAGTGGATTTTGTTACCGTAATATTTTTCTTAAAAAAATCAAACAAAAAATAAAAAAAATCACTGCATTATAAAAGATAAAAGTGAGTTCTATATTTCCTTGGGGGACAATGACAAACAATACTAGCACTTCAAGAGATAGTCACCAAGTGACTAAATGGACAATAAAAAACTATACATTGTTTTTAAAAAATTCATGTCATCACAATGGTTTTTAAAGATGAGTAAAATTTCATATGAATTTAGAAAAATACTTCAAAAGATGAATCGTCTCTCTTTTAAACAGAAAGGTAATTTACTTTTTTTCATTAAAAACTGACACACAGCACTGAGGAGATTGTGTTGTGAAAACATACTGCATCACACGGCAATGCTTGATCAAAATCAGCAATCAGGAGCAAAAAGAAGGCAGTGTTTCGTGATCATAATAGCAAATTCTGGAAGACAACCAAATATATCATCTGGCAGTTCAACAGCTGTTACAGCTTGGTAGTAATACCTTGGCATTTGCTATAAGCTATAACTTAGAAAAATTGATTTTTCATCTGCCAGATAAAAACCAAAATCTCCTTTTAACATCTTAATATTTAAATAAAATATATGTACTGGCCATTTTTATTTTACCCATTTTATGGTAGGGTTGCCAAATTAATTTTTCTATTAATAGTTTTAATTCAACTCTACCTGGCAAAAGATTGACATGGGAAATAATGTAAATGTAATTTTGCTCAGCTTAATTGTGCTGACACATTGAATTCACTGTCTACTAACATCATTATCAGTTGTATTTATCCCTCCCAAGCAGCTATAACACTGGTATTCCAAAAGAACAAGTCTGGGAGCATCATTAGAATTTCTTCATAGAGAGTACTGAAAACAATAAGATATGCAGAATAAAATTACATGTATTAACGATCCAAGCATGTATAATTACAATTATAATTTAATCAACTATAAAGGGAAATTTATTGAAAACAATAGAAATTTTTCACTAAGGCCACATGTATCACTAAAATGTTTGAACAATATACACAGTAGCTAGAGAGAATATAAACTGCAACTTCAAGTATAACTGCTTCTCTTAAGTGACACTGTGTTTTATTTTAAGACCCTTCAAAATCTCAGCATAGGAAGGATGTTTTCCATTAAGTAAATTCTTTACAAAAACCTTTGAGTCTGGCATTCTATTTAGATTTTGAAATGTCATAAAACATTTAGAATTCAACATTTATGCAATCCAGTTTTAGAAAATGAAATGGCATGCACATATCAAATTTTAAAGTTATCAAATAGAGGTCTACCTTTATGCCTATTGCTGTTTTCTTTGCTTCTGCTTTTAATTTGGTTGCTCGTAAAATAGGTTTGGTTTTTTTATAATCCTGTTTACCTAGAAAGAAATAGTTTCAGACAATGAGTAATGCTTATATATAATTCAAGTTTAACAGTCATCTGAAATGTCAAGGAATGTTTAAATAGAGTAAAACAGGAACACAGAGTTGAAAAGTACTTCCCAGTTGTAGTAACTGTAAACTTTCACATAAATAGTCACCCAATGGTCAACTTTTCTTCCTCTCATACTTTTTCAAGAAGATACTGACAGACATTTTTGATTTCATATGCAGTGAATATCAAAATACATAAAAACTTATTTTAGAGAATAAGAAGTTTAAAGTAAAGAGAATAAATCTTTTGGAAGCATTTGGAAACAAATGCATAAATAAATGAGTATATGTATGATCTCATTAATAGGTAAAGTTAACTTTGTCTTCATAAGTGAAGAGTAACAGCTCATTATAAATTTATTATGAATACATTATTTAAAAAATCAATGAGAAATATTCCCTAGTTTTCTCTAAGTAAGAGACTAAAGAAGAAATATGTAGACAATTAACTTTTAGTCACCTGAATTCATTAGAAAAATACATATATAACTTTTTTCCACTTAATAGAGGACAGAATAAATATGGCTAGGTAAAAGATATAGGATAGCTACATTTAGATCTTAGTTTCAGTCATCACTACCACATTTCACAGCCAAAAATGAGCAAAACTGAGCTTAAAATTTCCTTCTTTTGTGTACCATCTGGTGACCCCACCAATGAGTATCAAAAGAAGTATTACACAGCCTGGGGAGAAAATAGACTTAACAACAACAGCAACAAAAGCATTTACTACAATAATATACAATTTTGTTAAACAAACTCTTAACTAAGAACTGAGTTAAATGAGCCTCAAATATAATAGTATATGTTATTCTGAGTAGGAGTTAACATATAACTGTATAATCTCTCTAGCTATTTTACATTCTTATTTTGTCTTGTTTTTTATCTTATAATGGCCAGTTCCCTTCCCAAACTTACCCTACATTTCCATTAGCTAAGTAACACAAGTTCTAATTTTAATTTCCACATCTTCCTCGCGTTGAAATAAATTGGAAAGCAGTTCGTTTAAAGTATATCATAAAAATTTAATGTGCAATATATTTCTTAATGTGCTTACTAATGATTGAAAAGTAATTTTAAAATTTCATATAGATTTTTAGAATTAGAAATGGCAGAGAGAGGTGAGGCAAATGGATGGGTGTAATGAGAAAATGCTGTATTTGTGTTCATTAGACACGTAAGAGTATTTGGTTGAAGAGCTTTGTATTTTCTTTTTAAAGAAGTGTGTGCTCTTTCCTTAACTGCTAGTGTATAGCAGTAATTCTAGATCTATGAGCATGCTGAAGCTTAATAAATATTATTTGATGATGGGGTTTAATGAGCCAATTGTAAAAATGTATATCAAATGATCTAAATTTAAATCATTTAAATACAGAAAAATATTACTCTGACCCATTTTAAATTAGCAACATTTAATTTTGATGAAAAAATCTTGACAAGTGTTCACTCTGATTTCACATCTCAGCAGTCAAACTATTCATGTCATTATTCCTGCTGGGATATAAACAGTTCAGAACAATGAAAATGGTGACACATCAAATGCCTGCACTCAGGGTTATAGATCAAGTTTTTGATGAGACTCTAAAAAACAAATCTGAAGATTATGGATTTAAAGCCAAGATGTAATTTCTTGTTTTATACTATATATACCCTATAATAATGTCTGGGTAATATGGGGAAACAATAAACAAATGAAAAAGGATTATCTCAACCCTATGTTTTTCATACAAGTATGCAATATTTTGGATAATGTGTCTGTCATTAAACAGGCTCAGATATACCTCAAAGAGTCAAGGTTAAAGTGAGAATTTATCACACTACTTCAAGAGCCATATAACCATGGGTTAAATGATGTATTCTGTCTAAATACAACTCTTATATTCTCATGGAGAATAATATTCTAGATTTATATTACAAGTTGCTATGAGCATTTGAAACTATATTTATAATAAAAAGATAGCATTAAAAGTTATTTTACATCTGGTACTTCTCCAAACAGTGCATCTGTCATTAATTTAGTATTCTCCTTGCTGACTATGACATCCAAAAGTATATATTGCAAAATGTGGTTTTAGTCTACTAAGTGAAAACATTTACAGGGGTATCTGCTAAGTTCTTTATAATTAAAACCAGATCTTTCCATTGCACCCAAAGAAGTTTCCAACATTTGAATTTTAATGGATTCAAGAAAGATATCTATGCCCACAGGATTGTAAAAAATATAAAATACAGAAGTTCCTGACTTCTGAGTACTTAATTATACTTACAAAATACACACTTAGATCAGTGGTTCCCAAACTTTTTGGCACCAGGGACCGGTTTCATGGAAGACAATTTTTCCATGGATCAGGGGTCAGCAGGTCGGGTGTTGTGGGGGAGGCATTGTGCAGAGCTCAGGCGCAGATGGACCGCCCATTTCCTAACAGGCCACAGACGGTACCGGGCCATGGCCCGGGGTTGGAGACCACAGACTTAGATAATCTAGATTTTGTAGACTTTTTCTTGAAATCAATTGGGTCTGATTTTGGTTGTATCAATAATGTAATAACCAAAGTAGCTATTTGACAGTTGCCCATTAAATTTTATGTGGAGAGAGAAACTTCATAATTCAAGCCCATGAAGCCAATCTAGGGCTGCAATCATCTAGTTTCTCTATTCACGATGACACCATTCATTAAATAATTTCTGTACTTTCTTTTTCTCTGACATATTACAGCTTAGTAAACAGCTTTTTGTCTTCATTTCCATATTCTTGATCGACTGATTTATGCCTCCTCCCTCCAATATAATCCTATAATATTGTATTATTTTAAAGTTATTATACAGTAAATTTGACTTGTTTTCTTTGGTATACATTTCTATAAATTTTAATATGCATGTATAAATTCATGCAACTACCACCTTATATAATTAGAATGTAGAATAGTTCCATCACCCCCTAAAACTCATCATATGTATACCTTTATAGTTACCCCTCCTCCTACTCATAATTCCTGGCAGCCACTGTTCTATGCTCCATTCTTATAGCTCTCTCTTTCGAGAATGTGGTGATAAAGTGACGATGGCTTCTTTTCTTCATTATAAAATTTTTAAGATTTACCCAAATTGTACGTATCATCAGTTCATTAGCAGTATTCCATTACAGAAAAAGGTACCAGAGTTTGTTTATTAATTCACACATTGAAGTATACTTGGGTTATTTCCAGTGTCTGGCAAGTACAAGCAGAGCTGTTATAAGCACAACTGTAAAGATTTTTGTATGAACTTAAGTTTCCATTTATCTAGGGTGAGACTGCTGAATCATATGAAAAATATATGTTTAATTTTATAAAAAGCTGCCAAATAATTTTCCAGAGTAGCTATATCATTTCGCATTCCCACCAGCAATATATGAGAGTTCTGATAACTTTGCATCATCACTAGCACTTGGTACTGTTTTATCTATGTTATCTAATTTTTCAGCATACAACTGTTCATCATATTTCCTTATATTTTATTTCTGTAAGGTTAATAGTGATATACACTGTTTCATTCCTAGTGTTAATAATTTGAATGTTTTCTTTTTTTCCCCATAGTTAGTCTAACTAAAGTTTTTTTCAGTATTGCTGATCTTTCCGAATTAACAGACTTTTGGTTTTGCTGATTTTTCTCTCTTGTTTTTCTAGTCTCTGTTTTGTTTTCTTCCACTCTAATCTTTATTATTTCCTTTCTTTTACTTGCTTTGGGTTTAGTTTGCTCTTCATTTTCTAGTTGGTTTAGGAGGAAAGTTAAGTTATTGATTTGAAATCTTTATTCTTTAATAATAGAAGTATGAATTTCCATCTAAATATTGCTTTAGCTGCATCTCCTAAGTTCTGAAATGCTATGTTTTCACTCATCACAAAGTATTTACCTTGTGATTTCTTCTCTGATCTATTGTTTATTTAGAAGTATACTATTTAATAAACATATTTGTAATTTGTTTAATCACACAAATTTCCTTCTGTTAGCAATTTCTAATTTTATTCCATTGTGTTAGAGAACAAACTCGGACTAGATAACCTCAATTAACTTCTCTTTATGTTCTCTTATTCTTTCTTTTGCCAGTTGAAATTGGTTGTGGAGCCTCTCTAAAATGTTTATATTAGTTACTATATTTTCAACTCCAGAATTTCTACTTTATACAGAAATATACACATATCTATATATCTATATGTAGATATATGTGTATATATGTAAATATCTATATGTATATAGATATATGTGTCTATACATGTACATATATAAAAATTTGTAACTATCTAATATTATTCTCTATTTAGTGAGATATCATTCTCATAATTTAATTCTTTACACTTAGTTTTCTTAAGTTTTTGTATATATTGTAAATGGCTGATTTAAAGTCTTTGTCCAGTCAGTCAAATGTCTGAGCTTCCCTAAGAATAGTTTCTATTGTTTTTGTGTGTGTATATGGACTACACCTTACTAATTTTTTGCACATTTCATAATTTCCCATTGAAAATTGAACATAAAATTGAACATATTTAATGATGTAATGTGGCAACTCTGCAAATCAGATCTCCCCTAGGTTCTGTTGCTGATGTTGTTTGTTCTTTGGTTATTGGAGTTTTTCTATTTAGAGACTTTTCTAGACAAATTCTGTAAAGCCTGTATTCTTTATCGTGTGTGGTCACTAAAGTTTCTGCTATGGTTTAAATGTGTCCTCCAAAATTCATGTGGTGGAAATTTAATTCCCATGACAACACTGTTGAGAGATGGGACCTTTAAAAGATTAAATGATGGATTGATTAATGCCATTATTGCAGGAGTGGAGTACTTATCACAGAAATGAGTTCATGAAAAAAGGATGAATTTGACCTCCTTCTTGCTTTCTCTTGTGCATGCTCTTTTACCCTTCCACCTTCCACCATGGGATGATGCATTAACAAGCCCCCGACCAGATGCAGGCCTCTCATCCTTAGACTTACAGTCTTTAGAACTATAAGGAATAAATCTCTATTCTTTATAAATTACCCAGTCTCAGATATCCATTATAGCAGCACAAAATGGACTAAGACAAAAATTGGTACCAAGAAGTGGATCTTTTCCTAGAACAAATAACTGAAATGTATAAATAGCTTTGGAAATGGGTAATGGCTAGAGGCTGGAAGAATTTGGAAAAGCAGGTTAGAAAAGTCTGCATTTCCATGAATGAATCATTAAAGGCAATTCTAGTGAGGGCTTAGAAGAAGAGGATAATTACAGGAAAAATCTGAATATTCTTAGAGATTACTTAAGTGATTTTAATCAAAATATTAGTAAAAGTATGGGCAGTAAAGGCCACACTCATGAGGTCTCAGAAGAAAATGGGGAATGAATATCTTTTTGGGAACTGGAGTAAAGGCCATCCTTGTTATAAATTGGCAAAGAACTTGGCTGAACTGTATCGATGTTCAAGGGCTTTATGGAAGACAGAATTTAAGATCAATGTGCTATGATTATCTTCCAGAAAAAATTTCTAAGCAAAATACTGCAAGGAACTGCGTGGCTACTTTGAACTGCATGCAGTAAGATGCAAGAAGAGGGGAATGACTTAAAGATGGAATGGAATTTACAATTAAAAGGGAAGCAGAAAGGAAAGATTTAGAAAATCAGCTTGGTCATGTAAAGAATAAAAATGCATGCTCAGGAGAGAACACTGAAGGTGTGGCAAAGTGACCATTTGCTAAAGAGATTACCACAGACAGAATGGAGCAGGTGGATATTCATCAAGTCAACAAGAGAAATACCCCAAAGGCATTTCAGATATCTTCAAGGATGTCCCTCCAATAACCGGCCCAGAAAAGGACTTCAATGGCAAGGTTTCCAGAGAGCTGTCCACAGGACCTCAGCATTCACTGCCCTGCACTGCCTTAGGACTTTGCTTTTCAAATTCTAGCACAGCATCCCTAAGCTGCCCCAGCTGTGGCTTAAGCAGGCCCAGCTGCAGCTTGTGCCACAGCTCCAGACAGTGCAAGGGGTAAATCTTGAGGGGCTCCATGGAGTGCTGACTTGGAAGACACGCTGACTGCACAAGATGAGCTGGGAAGTAATGGTGGCCTCCACCAGTATTACGAAAGATGTATTAAACTGCCTGCTGGCCTAGGCAGAAACTTGTTGTAGGAGTGGAGGCACTGCAGAGAGCCTCCACTTGGGCAACGCCTAGTGGAGCCATCAGAGCAAGGCCACCGCAGAAACTCAAGAATTATAGTGTGCAACTGCAGCCTGGGAAAGCTACAGGCAAGAGACTCCAACCCATAAGAGCTGCTAGATAGACTAAGCCCAGCAAAGCCACAGGGGTGGGACTGCCTGAGGTCTTGGAGACCCAACTCCTGTCCCAGTGTGCCAAGATTGTGGAATATGAAGTAAAAGGACATTACTCTTCATCTTTAAGACTTAATATAATTTTTTCTTTTAGGTTTTGGACTTGCTCAGGTCCTATTACTCCTTTTTTCTTGCCTATTTCTCCCTTTCTGAACAGGAATATCTATCCTATGCTTGTCCCAACATTGCACTTTGGAAGTAGATAACTTGGTTAATTTCGCAGGCTCACAAATGCACAAAAATTTAACTCAGGATGAATTGTGCCTTGAGTCTCACCCATATCTGATTTAGATGAGACTTTGGAATTATAAATTTTGAGCTGATGCTGGAACAGGTTAAGATTTTGGGAACTATTGGGAAAAAAATGTATTTTGCATTGTGTGAAGGACATGAATTTTGGAGGCCAGGGGTGGGATGCTATGGTTTGAATGCGTCACCTAAAGTTCAAATGTTGGAAACTTAATTCCCAATTTAATAGTGTTGAAAGGTGGAACCTTTAAGAGGTGATTAAGTCATAAGGGCTCGGCCCTTGTGAATGGATTAATGCCATTGTTGTGGGAGTGGGTTCATGATAAATGGATGAGTTAAGCCTGCTTCCTTGAGCTCTCCTGTGTGTATTCTTTTGCCCTTCTGCCTTCCATCACGGAATGCTGCATCAAGGAGGCCCTTGCCAGATGTGGGCCCCTTGACCTTGGACTCCCCAGCCTTTAGAACTTTAAGAAATAAATCTCTCTTCTTTGTAATTACCCCTTTTAATTTATTCTGTTATAGGTTATAGCAGCACAGAATGAACTAAGACATTATCTTGTGATTAGACAGATACTTCCTTAAATGCCTGAACTATTGAGTCTTCCAGTTTTGCTAAGGAGATATGTGACTGTGTGTATAGGTATGTGATGTATTGGGGTACATTTCCATGATCTAACAGGAATTTAGAGTTATGTCTTAGTCCTCACTTATGTTTGCATAGAGACAGAAGGTTGGCAAGAGGTGAAAGATTTCAACCTTCTCACACCTCTACTGGGCATGGCAAACCCTGCTCATGCTACAGGGTGTCCCAAAAGTCACCATACATAGGAAAAATGGGAAATTGTAGCTAAATGTACCTTTGTTTACAAAAAAATTCATTACAAAATTGTTCCTCAAAGAAAAAATTCAGCTGTTTTTCTTCAATAAACACTGCTTGGACTATTGTAAGATTTTAGTTAATTTTTGGATTTCTGAAAAAAGTTGATTTTGACAATTGTTTCCAGCTCCTTGTTGGCTTTATATGGAAGCATATTTTCAGAGGGCCTTACTTCACATTCATGAAGTACTTCTCCTCCATCCTTTTACTTTTAATATCATTATATCTGAAGTGAATTTCTTATAACAGCCTATATTTGGGTCATTTTATAAAATTTCACCTAAAAATCTGTCTTTTTATTAGTGTGTTTAAATATTTATAGTCAATGAAACTATTGATATGTTTTTATTAATGTCTGAAATTTTATAATTTCTTTTTGTTCCCTTTGATTTTGTTCCTATTTCACCTTTCCTGACTTTTTTGGATTAGTTGAACATTTTTTAGTATTCCATTTAAATTATGTATTGTGACTTTAAATTTATCCCTTAAAATAATGTTTTAATGGTTGCCCTAGAGATTATAAAACATATACTTAACTTTTTAGAGTCTAACTCAAATCAATTTTATTCAATATTCTATTTTTAAACATGTTCTAAATTATGTTTAAAATTTTAACATATTTTTAAAATTTTAACAATCCAACACATTTCACATTTTAATATAATAGAAATAAGCAGTGCACTGCTTTGTAGTGTGGGTTTTGCTAATTTTTATTTAATACATTTTGACTTTGCTATGCTTATTTTTGAATATCTTGGACATGTGTCATTGGTTAAGGAAGTCTTATTTAGACAGTAGATTTTTAATAATTCAGGCCTTTAAATGTGTGCACACAAAGAATTATATAAGTGAATATACTACTGTAGCACAGGTGTGTTTTGTTTAATTAAATGCCAGGCAAGACACTGGTGTGCCTACTTGATGCATGTTCTTATTGTGGCCTAATAGTTTTGTAATAAAATGTGAAAGGTACATGCATAGTTAGGAGGATTATTATACTTTGTTGAAATTTTATTAATATTTTCATAATAAAAACTGCAGGCTGTCCTTATATATGCCTGTGATTCAGTTGCAGAACAAAATTTCCTACTATTCTTTTCTCACATTTTGTGATCAGTTTAATTGAAGAGTATCCTGAAATTGCTAGATCTGCACTATTAAAAAGGTAATTATGATTTTAACTATTTATTTGTATCAATAAAATTTTCGTGATACTGTGCAACCAAAACCAAGTACAGAAATAAACACACGTTCAGGTTGATAAATGATGTATGAATGAAACAGAAAAAGTGTCTGTTACCCTAAACCTTGTAAAAAAGACAGATCATAAACACACAAAAATTGTGCAATTTGTCAGGTAATTAAAAGCCCTAAAAAGAAAAATATAGTTGGCAAGGGGCAAACAATAAAAGGGAAAGATGTATAGTTTCAGACAGGGTGGTTAGAGAAGTTCTCCTTAATTCTTCTTTCACTTTACCAGATTCTTGAATGAAGTTAGTAAAAAAGTCATGTGGATATCTGGTGGAAGCAATTTCAAATACTGAAAAGATCAAAGTGCAAAGGTTCAAAAGACACTAACTCTAAGAAGGCAATAAAACTTAACAGGACAGCTGATTAAAAAAATTAATTTCTAATAGCAGACTTAGTGGTCCAGAACAGACCGTATGTTCATTTCCCCAATTCTGAGTCCATAGGCTCAAAATGATAACCTTGGAAATAGACAGAATCTCCAGCTTTGTTCCCCAGTACATGATATAAGTGCTTTTGTCAGTAAGAATTAAGTACAAATATTATTCTGCTTCCTTACCAAAATGATAAATTAAAGGCCATGCACACTCCTGGAGAAATTTCAGAGTTTGACTATGTCATGAAAAACTTTAAATATGTAGTCACACTGATTATTTTCATAGACCTGTTTATTTCCTCACTGTGACTAGTTGGTCATGGTAATCAACTAAGTACCACTGAAAATTTAAACTTACAGTACAATTTTCTAACTGTAGCAGAACAATAAAGTCCTTAGCACACACTCACAACTAGCTAACTGATCAAGCCTCTGCATTTGTCTAAGTTCTGATCACAGATACTACAAGAGGCTGTCTTTACTGGAAGAAACAGCAGTATACTTACAGTCCTACTATAGCACTAGATCATTGGTCTATGTCTCTGTTCTTGTGCCAGTACCATGCTGTTTTAGTTACTAAAGCCTTGTACTATATCTTGAAGTCTGGTAATTTAATGCCTCCCAATTTGTTCTTTTTGCTTAAGATTGTTTTTGCTATGCTGGGTCTTCTCTGGTTCCATATGAAGCATAGAATTATTTTTTCTATATCTGTGAAAAATGATGTTGGTATTTTAATAGGGATCTGTAGATCACTTTGGGTAGTATAAACATTTTAACAATGTTGATTCTCTTGACCCATGACCATGGTATGGTTTTCCACCTGTTTACATTCTCTGCTATTTCCTTCCTCAGTGTTTTGTAGTTCTCCCTGTAGAGGTCTTTTACCTCCCTAGTTAAATATATTCCCAGGTATTTTACTTTGTTGTTATTGTGAAAGGTATTGAGTCTTTGATTTGGTTCTCAGTTTGATTGCTGTTGGAGTATAGGAATGCTACTGATTTTTGTACATTGATTTTGTAACCTGAAACTCTGCTGAATTTGTTTATTAATTGTAGTAGTCTCACAGTAGAATCTTTGGGGTTTTCTAGATATAAGATCATATCATCAGCAAAGAGCTATAGTTTGACCTCTTCTGCCCTGATTTGGATATCCTTGATTTCTTTCTCTTGTCTGATTGCTCTGGCTAGGACTTCCAGCACTATGTTGAATAGAAGTGGTGATAGAGGACAATCTTGTCTGGTTCTAGTTCTAAACGGGAATGCTTTCAATTTTTCCCCATTCAGTGTGATGTTGGCTGTGGGTTTGTCATACATGGCTTGTATCATTTTTAGGTAAGTCTGTCTATGCCTATTTTGTTAAGCATTCTTATCATAAAAGAGTGCTGAATTTTGTCGAATGCTTTTTCTGTGTCTATTGAGAGGATCCCGTGGTCTTTGTTTTTGCATCTATTTATGTGGTGAATTACGTTTATAGATTTGGGTATGTTGAACCATCCCTGCATCTCTGGGATAAAGCCCACTTGGTTGTGATGGATTATTTTTTTGACAAGCACCTGAATTCAGTTTGCTAGAATTTTGTTGAGAACTTTTGCATCTATATTCATAAAGGATATTGTTCTGTAGTTTTCTTTTTTTGTTGAGTCCTTTCCTGGTTTTAGTATCAGGGTGATGTTGGCTTCATAAAATATGTTGAGGAGGAAGACATAGACCAGTGGAACAGAACTGAGAACCCAGATATAAAATCATCCTCATATAGCCATCTAATCTCTGACAAAACAGACAAAAACATACACTGGAGAAAAGAATTCTTATTCAACAAATGGTGCTGGGAAAACTGGATAGCCACACGTCGAAGACTGAAACAGGATCTGTACCTTTCACAAAAATCACAAAATCAACTCTCAAAAAAATCAACTCACAGTGGATAACAGATTTAAACCTAAGGTGTGAAACTATAAGAATTCTAGAAGAAAATGTTGGAAAAATTCTTATAGACGTTGGTAGACAAAGACTTTATGAATACCGCAAAGGCAATCACAACAACAACAAAAATAAATAAATAGGACCTGATCAAATTAAAAAGCTTCTGCACAGCCAAGGAAACTACCGTGAGAGCAAACAGACAACTTACTGAATGGGAGAAAATATTCGCATGTTACACATCTGATAAAGGCCTGATAACTAGAATCTGTATAGAACTCAGGAAAATGAGCAAGAAAAAAATTAAACAACCCTATCAAAAAGTGGGCAAAGGACATGAACAGAAACTTTTCAAAAGAAGATAGACTAAAAAACTAACAAACACATGAAAAAATGCTGAACAGCTCTAATCAACAAGGAAATGCAAATCAAAACCACAATGAGATTATCACTTATCCCCAGTGAGAATGGCCTTTATCAAAAAGTCCCAAAACAATAAATGTTGGCATGGATGTGGAGAGATAGGAACACTCATACACTGCTGGTGGGACTGCAAACTAGTTCAGCCTCTGTGGAAAGCAATATGGAGATACCTCAAAGAGATACAAATAGAACTATCATTTCATCCAGCAGTCCCATTACTGGGCATCTATTCAAAAGAACAAAAGACATTCTATCAAAAAGACATCTGCACTAGAATGTTTATAGCAGCACAATTTACAATTGCAAACATGTGGAAACAACCCAAGTGCCCATCAATGCACAAGTAGATTAATAAAATGTGGTATATGTATACCATGGAGTTCTACTCAGCCACAAAAACAATGGTTATATAGCATCTCTTGTATTATCCTGCATAGAGCTGGAACCCATTCTACTAAGTGAAGTATCCCAAGAATGGAAAAATAAGCACCACGCATACTCACCATCAAATTGGTCTTAACTGATCAATACTTAAGTGCATATATAGTAGTAACATTCATCGAGTGTCAGGCAGATGGGAGGGGGAAGGAGGGGATGAGTATATACACACCTAATGGGTGTGG
Organism: Avahi laniger; assembly: GCA_963575035.1. Taxonomy (NCBI): domain Eukaryota; kingdom Metazoa; phylum Chordata; class Mammalia; order Primates; family Indriidae; genus Avahi; species Avahi laniger. The sequence continues at coordinate 2,323 of CAUYSK010039168.1, read as the reverse complement.
TGCACACCGTCTGGGGGATGGACACGCTTGAAGCTCTGACTCAGGTTGGGCAAGGGCACTATATGTTGTCTAAACATTTGCACCCCTGTAACATGCTGAAATTTAAAAAAATTTAAAAAAAAGAACTAGATCAATTCTCCATCTCAATTTTACAATCTGATTGTCAGAAATTTTAACTGTGTCACCACCCCAAAATATATCACATTGACAATGACATAATGTAAGCTTTGGAGAAGACATGGAAAGCTCCTGAGATGCCTCATTCAGGTATATGCATAAAAGAGAGAAGAATGAACATTTCTATTGAAAGAGACTTGCTATCCACTGATTTAGAGCATGTCAGAATTGTCTCCCAGAAATAAAGGTCAACTTGCCACATTCTATTTACCATTAAGAAAGGTGCATACGTTCAACTTCTTAACAAATGAAAACGACACTGGCATTACTTGATAATGCCATGCACACCCATCTATGATATAACATTCTTTTACTAGGTATATATTGTAGAGAAGCTCTTCTACATGTAACCTGATGAACAGACATGTCTAAAAATATTCATAGAAGCATTGCTCATAATAGCATTCATAGTAAAAAAGAAATTGAGAATGATCTAATTGTTCAAAACCAAAATAGATAGAAAAATACCAGTATATAGAAATAACGGAAAGCTATAAAGCACAGAAAATGAATAAACTCTATCAACATCCATAAAAAAGAATAAAACTCTAAAACATGATGTTCACTAGAAAAAAAGCAAATTATATAACATATACACCATGATTTCATTTATATAAACTTCATTTATATAAAATGGCAAAACTAAATAATATATTGTTTGACACAAATATAAATAGCAAATACATAAAGAGAATTAATACAAAATTAAGAACATGGTTATTTCTCAGAAGCATGGATGGTGTTGCAATCAGGAAGAGATATACTACCTACCGGTATATGTTCAATTTTTTTTTATTTCTGTATATTATGGGGCTACAAATGTTTAGGTTACATTGCCCTTGCCGCCCCCGCTCCCAGTCAGAGCTTCAAGCATGTCCATCCCCTAGATGGTACAAATCGCACTCATTATGTTTGTATATTCCCATTCCCTCCTCCCCCCTCCCACATGCCCGACACCCAATAAATGTTATTCCTATGTGTGCACTTAGCTATTGATCAGTGAAACCAATTTGCTGGTGAGTACATGTTGTGCTTATTTTTCCATTCTTGGGATACTTCACTTAGTAGAATGGGTTCCAGCTCTATCAAGGAGAATGCAAGAGGTGCTATATCACCATTTATAGCTGAATAGTACTCCATGGTATACATATACCACATTTTATTAATCCACTCTTGTATTGATGGGCACTAGCTTGGGTTGTTTCCATATCTTTGCAATTCTGAATTGTGCCGCTATAAAACAAGATGGGAGGTATCAATCTACTGTACTTCAAACTATAATACAAGGCTGTAGTAATGAAAACAGCTTGGTACCGGCACAAGAACAGGGACATTGACCAGTGGAACAGAACTGAGAACCCAGATATAAAATCATCCTCATATAGACATCTAATCTTTGACAAAATAAAACAAAACATACACTGGGGAAAAGAATCCTTATTCAATAAATGGTGCTGGGAAAACTGGATAGCCACATGTAGAAGACTGAAACAGGATTCATATCTTTCACCTCTCACAAAAATCAACTCACGGTGGATAACAGATTTAAACCTAAGATGTGAAGCAATTAGAATTCTAAAGAAAATGCTGGGAAAACTCTTATAGACATTGGCCTGGGCAAATAATTTATGAAGAGGGCCCAAAGGCAATCACAGCAACAACAAAAATAAATAAATGGGACCTGATCAAATTAAAAAGCTTCTGCACAGCCAAAGAAACCGTCACAAGAGCAAACAGACAACCTGCAGAATGGGAGAAAATTTTCGCATGCTGCAAATCCGATAAAGGGCTGGTAACTAGAATCTACTTAGAAGTCAGGAAAATGAGCAAGAAAAAAAATCAAACAACACTATCAAAAAGTGGGCAAAGGACATGAACAGAAACTTTTCAAAAGAAGACAGAATAATGGCCAAGAAACATATGAAAAAATGCTCAACATCTCTAATCATCAGGGCAATACAATCAAAACCACAATGTGATATCACTTATCTCCAGTGAGAATGGCCTTTATCAAAAAGTCACAAAACAATAAATGTTGGCATGGATGTGGAGAGATAGGAACACTCATACACTGCTGGTGTGACTGCAAACTAGTGCAACCTCTGTGGAAAGCAATATGGAGATACCTTAAAGAGATACAAGTAGA